>JANIJG010025961.1:25433-82130 GCA_024611175.1 Megaceryle torquata
GGGGGGGGGGGGGAGGGGGGGGGGGGAGACACAGACACACGGGACCAACACACTAAAATTGAAGCAATCACCTGTAATTATATGCAAAGAAAATGCATGTAAATTTTAAACTGTGAGAAGGGAAGGCAAGTTTAAGGCTTCTGCAAATCCGAAGCAGTGGAGCAGTAAAGCCTGCTTGCCTACAGGTTCAGAGACACACTATCAGGATCTTTCCAGCTGGGTCAGAAGCTCTGTGAAGCTGACCCTCTTGTCCAAACCATGAAACTCTCTTCATGACTTTTGAAACAGGTCCTCTCTAAGTCAGAACATGTCAAAAATTAACCTTACAAACTTCCTCACTACAGAGATAGTCCTCATAGCAGTCAAGCAACTTTGCTTCAGAGGCCTGGGAAACAACAAAGTGGCACAGGAGAACTCAAATTCCAATCAATAGACTAAAACAATTGAATTCTCCCAGCACTCAGATTACACAGCTCTGCCAATATCATGTCATACGTCACCTGCTAGCATAAACAGTCTGCAATTTTTCAGACTGAATAGCACTCAGCTTTATCTGTTAGTTTGGAACAAAAGCCAGACATAAACTGAACATAAAATGAATGCTAGTGTATGGGGATGAGGATTAAAGCCAAATTGTCACACATCAAAGTGGTAAAAAATGTCTTTTATGGATAGTGGATTCATCTCTGTTCTGATAGTTTTCATAGAATAGTATCTGTTGAGTTCAAAAGAAGCATTTCATTAACATCTGTCAAGCATATGAGTGTGTGAATGAAAGATAAGTAGGATTAGAAAAAACAAACCACAATAAACCAAGAATCTGTTTCCAACTCTCTATCAGCTTTGATTAGCTAACTGGGGTAAAAGTGGAGTCAAGCTGCAAGAGACAGTGGTAAGTTTTGAAAATGTGTGTCCTGTGATAACATGATAGCTTTTCTTTCCAAATGTACATATAAGGTACTAGAGCTGACAATCAGTAATTCGCCTCTTTTTTCTCAAACACAAAAGATAGCAATTTATGTTAAAATATAGTTTTATTATCCTATTAATTGTGTTAGCTGGAACAGCTATTTGTGTGACATGTTTTTATTTGTTGATAACCTGACAGGTAAACTGCCTGCCTTCTTTCTCTTCTTTAGCTAATTTTGATTTAAAGTAAGTAGCTGCAGTTACATTAAAATAGCTTGCTTGGACACTTCATTCAAGTGGATTTAAAACAAAAAGCTTAACAAAGTATGTGTTACCAAAAAAAAAAAAAAAAAAAAAAAAAAAAAGACAAAAAAAAGACTGACTTTATAGTTTTGTTCCTTTTAACATAAAGACAAACAATATACTAGTCCTTCAACGTCCCCAGAATACTTAATTTTCAGCAAAACTTGACAAAAATTGCTATATTTCAAGTATATCACATACCTGGGAGTTTTGTCTAAACAAAACTGATGGCTTGAAGGACAGAAACCCAATTTACTTTTCTTACTAAAGAAGTGTACAGTGTGTGCCCAAGCACACAGTCACCAGAGAACCCACACAGGTGAGCCACAGAAAAACAGACTGAAATAGTTCTAACTGTAGCAGAATATAAGATTTTATCTGCACTTCCTTCCTAAAATGAAATGAACAAGAAATTATGACAAATCTTAAACTTCAAGACATTATAACAAGTTGTACCAAAGCAACTAACTGCAGTCACCGCTTTGCTTCCTAAGTTTCAAAGGACGTCAAGACTTTCAGCTCATGGCAGATGCTGGCAAAGAAATGGCTTGGGAGCACTATGACTCTTCTGAAAAAGAGAACTGTGTTCTGAAGGGTAGGGCATTATTTTCTTCAGCATTTTGTTTTATTCTACTACTTCACCTACATAGTAAAATTCAAATTCTGATTGAGACTTCTCAGGCAAAGAAAGATGTTCTCTTCTTCTATCACATGAACATACATTCCAGGTCAGTGCAAGTTCTGTTCTCAAATAATGACCAATATAAATCGGGATAAAAAAAATTCAGTTTACTACCTATTGATTATACTTCATCTTTTTTAATAAATCAAATTTTTAGACAAAATTAAGTTTTGACAAGCTTTATTATTCTTGCAGTAATTATATCTAGGAGAAAAAAATCAGATGCTTGTTATACTTTTTTACTGAAGGCCAATTCACATATCTCAACTGACAATTGGCTATTAAACATATATTATTTGTCATTTCCTATTCAAAGAAAAATAACTATATTAATAGAAGCATGTTAATACTCAACAGTTTGAGAATGTATAGCTAATGCATGAACATCTTGAGATGCAAGTGAATATCTCCCAATAGGTACATAAATTAACTATGATGTTAAAAATAATTAAATATTTTATTCAGAGATATCCTGCAAAATTTTTATAGCTAGTGACTTGTCAATGCATACATTTCTAACTATAACTGAGCCTCCTAGGGGCATAGAATCATAGAATGGTAGGGGTTAGAAGGGACCTCTGGAGATCTAATCCAACATCTCTGCCAGAGCAGGATCACTCAGGGCAGGCCACACAGGAACAGATGCAGGTGGGTTTTGCAAGTCTCTAGAGAAGGTGACTCCACAGCCTCTCTGGGCAGCCCGTTCCAGTGCTCTGTCACCCTCACAGTAAAAGTTTTTCCTCATGTTGAGGTGGAACCTCCTGTGTTCCAGTTTGTGATCATTGCCCCTAGGCCTATTGCAGGGCACCACTGAAAAGAGACTGGCCCCTTCTACTTGACACCCAACCTTCAGATATTTGTAAACATTAATAAGATCCCCTCTCAGTCTTCTCTTCTCCAGGCTAAACAGCCTCAGGGCTCTCAGCCTTTCCTCTTAAGAGAGAAGTTCCAGTCCCTTCAACATCCTCATGGCTCTCTGTTGGGACTCTTGTCTAGTATTTCCCTGTCCCTCTTGAACTGGGGAGACCAGAACTACACATAATTAGCTGTGGTCTCATTAGTGCAGAGTGGAGGGGGAGAAGAACCTCCACTGACCTGCTGAACACACTCTTCTTTATGCACTCCAGGATACCACTGGGCTTCCCGGACAAAAGGGCACATTGCTGTCCCATGGATAACTTATGAACCACCAGGACTCCAAGGTCCTTCTCCATGGAGCTGCTTGCGAGCAGGTCAACCCCCAACCTGTACTGGTGCATGGCGTTATTCCTCCCCAGGTGTAGGACTCTACACTTCTGCTTTTTGAACTTCATTTGGTTTCCCTTTGCCCATCTCTGCAGTCTGTCCAGGTCTCACTGAATGGCAGCACAGCCTTCCAGTTTATCAGCCACTTCTCCCAGTTTTGTATCATCAGCAAACTTGCTGAGGGTATACTCTATCCTTCCATCCAGGTCACTGATGAAGATGTTGAATAAGACTGGCCCCAGTACCAACCCCTGGCGAACACCACTAGTTACAGGTCACCAACTGGACTCTGTGCCACCGATGATGACCCTCTGACATCTATTGTTTAGCTAGTTCTCAACACATCTCACCACCGCCTCTTCTAACCGACACTTCCTGAGCTTAACTACAAAGTTGTTACAGGAGACAGTGTCAAAAGCCTTGCCAAAGTCAAGGTAAACAACATCCACTGATCTCCCTGCACCTACCCATTCAGTCACACCATCACAGAAGGCTATCAGATTAGTCAAACATGACTTCCCTTTAGTAAATCCTTGATGACTACTCTTGATAACCTTCTTTTCTTCCATGTGCTGAGACATGACCTCCAGAATGAGTTGCTCCAACACTTTTCCAGGGATGGAGGTGAGGCTGACTGCCCTGTAATTTCCAGGGTCTCCCCTCTTGCCTTTTTTGAAGCCTGAAGTGACAGCGGCTTTCCTCCAGTCCTCAAGAACCTCTCTCATTCTCCATGATCTTTCAGAAAGATTAAGACTGGTAAAGCAACAACATCAGCCAGAGCTCCCTCAGCGCTCGTGGCTGCATCCCATCAGGGCCCATGGATCTGTGCATGCTAAGTTTACCCAAGTGATTTATAACCCAATCCTCATCGACCACTGTAGTCTTCCTCCCTCCAAGCTTTCTCTCTTACTTTCAGGGTCTGGGATTCCTGAGGGCTCATCTTAGCAGTGAAGACTGAAGCAAAGAAGGCATGCAGCAACAACACCTTCTCTACATCCTCTGTCACCAGGGCTCCCACCTCATTCAGCAGTGGGCCCACATTTTCCCTAGTCTGCCTTTTACCACTGATGTATTTGAAAAAGCCCTTCTTATTCTCTTTTACTTGCTTTGACAGAGTTAAATCCAAGAGGGCCTTGGCCTTCATTGTTGCATCCCTACATAACCTGACAATAACTCTCCCAAGAGACCAGTCCCTTTTTCCACTTACTGTGAACTTCTTTCTTCCACATGAGATTTTCCAGCAGCTCCTTGCTCACCCATGCTGGTCTCCTGCCTCCTCTACTTGTTTTTCTTTACTCAAAGGAATGCACCTATCTTGAGCTTGGAGGACGTGATGTTTGAATATTAACCAGCTCTCTTGAGCCTCCCTACCTTTTTTCAGGTGTTATGCTCTTAAGAGGCTAGGGAAGCCAAACCCCTGATACAGTGCTTGGCATTTTGAGCAGGCATTTTAAAACCTACTACCAAGGGAAACTGAAGATTTCTTTGGCGTGGGGCAGCCAATTAATTATTCACACCACACAGCCCTCTTCCTCCTCCCTCCCCACCATCTTATTATTTTCCTTTATTTTCCAAGAGGCACAACCTACTTGCTCAACCAACTGCTAAATGAGCTCTATCTAAGGAGAAGGAAAAATTTAACTATGGTAATCTGAAACAATTTGATATTCTCTGGCAACCAGAGATGAATAAGCTACTCAAGTGTTAGAAAGAACAAGCAATTTTTATTTGAGAAAGCCGGTGCTACCATTTAACTCTTCCAACATTGCAATTATTAGTTTGAGAAGCATCATGGAGAAGACCAGAGTATTGCTGAAAAGAATATGCCCATACTGTTCTAAAAAAAGCAGCTAAATGCACAAGAGATATCCAAAATTGTGAGAAGCATAGGGAAAAAAAAAAAAAAAGGACACTTATCAATGCTCCTTTACAATGCTCTCAATATCTTCTCCAATTAAGAAGATTATTGTTACAGAAGTTAAAGAAAATTTTTTTGAACTACTTCTTCACTCCTCTTTTCTTAAGCTTGGTTTAGCTTGTCAGAAATCTTTAGTTCATTAATACCCTGTAGGTCCAAGTTCTTTAATATATAAAGAACAACAAGAATAGCAAGTATAACGGAGAAAAATATTAAAGTAGACAGAGGAGAAGATAGGAAAAAAGGGGGAAGAAATGCAGAAATAAAAAATAATTTTAATGCAGAAAGAACAGATGGCACTAAAACCAATACCTGGAAAATCCATTAAGATCTCAAGAGTATTATTATTTGTTATGTGAGCATACAGCCTGCAGACTTCAATTGGACTATTCCCATGAGTAAAGTGACACACATAAAGGCTTGCCAGGTTAGTTTTAATATAATGGATCACAGTCTAATTCCTACCTCTATCATAAGCATTTTCCTATCTACACTTCTGTTTTCTGCTCCTTTAACATTGACTGGGTAGACAACATAAAGACATACCCAGTTATTAAAACAATTCTGCACATTAAAATGTGTTAAGACTAAAACAGCACAATGCTTTCACTAATGAAGCTTGATGAACATGTGAAGTCAATTTTTGTTAACCTAAACCAAAATGAGTTCATGTTATTGAAATGAAACCATTGCTCAGATAACTTAAAAATTACAGCTGAAGTGCTTTGCTTACATTAATGCAACGAGATAGAGAATTTAATTCAAGACACTACTTAGGATTTTTCCTACTGAAGAGACACACTATTTCACATGAGAATGAAACAGGTAAGGAAGGAAGGAAAACTTGCTGGGTTCCTATTATAAAAATGCACAAAATGAAAAAAAACCCCAACCTATAAAAAAATTCAGCATTTCCAGTACATAGCTACTTATTCAGCTCCCTAACTAAAACAAATGCCTCTCAGCCTGCCAGCCTGCATTGTCATGGGAGACCCTCCCTGCAAACTGACATCCACCGCTTCAACTTCACTATATGAGCTGAATTTGCATATGAATTATTTGCTATCAGATCTTGTCTAAACAATATGAAATGTTCCTCCAAAGGTTTAACCTGTGACAAGCCTCCTCATTACTTCTGAGCTCAGAAAGAGGACATGAACTCTTTGTTTCTCTATGGGCAGACCACATCTACTTTCTGGTATGGCCACTTTTTCAGGCAAGAGCTCATACCCCAGTTATATGATTACTCTCAGATATTTTATCGGTGCCATTGTGTGCCACAGACTTGTCTCCACACCCAAAGCCTGAGGGGTGAATTCTCCTGTTACACACATTTTGATAGCCTGAAAGATTTTAATAGGTTTACCAGGCACCAGTTATGAGCAAATCTATCTTGCTGGCAGCCGCCAAGTACCAGACTGCTTTTATGCTTTCCTTTTCTTTGGTGTTCAGGTAATCTTTGGGTTTGGAAGGTTTTGTGAATGTTAACAGCATCAATCATGCATCAACAGCAGATGTGGCAACGAGAGAGCAGAGCTGCCAAAAGCAAAGAACTTCCCACCAAGGAAGTTCTTACCAAGCCATCTATTAAAAAAGAGAAGAAAGACAGGAAGAAAGATAGGGAAAAAAAAATGCCGCAATCACTCCACACCCCTATGATCCCTCCAAGCCCGTAGCTGCTGGAGACCTGTTCCTAATCCAAGCCCTTTCACATTTCTAATCCTCAACAGTATCTTTGGACCTGGTAGCTTCTCCTTTGTGTATTTATTCTTAGCAGTGTGCAGAGATGGAGAAGTACTATCATAGCCTTTTTCTTTGAAAAATATTTTCTCTGTTTAGAATAGCTTTGCATTGAGAAATACTAAAGAGGAAGACAAGCCGCATACAAACACTTCCAGTCTGCTTTTCACTGAGCAAAACCAGACAAATGTTAATTCTGTTTCAATCCCTACTGGAGGTGTTTCCCTCATACAGTATCTCCATTTCATATTTTACCAGGAGGCACTACTGTAACTAAAAAAACCCCTCACACTTTCAGCTTATCTCAGAGTTTGCAAATCACCTATCTCTGTTTGAAAAGTGGTTTGGTTCTGAGACAGGACTAGACAGACAAAATCATAGGTAGCAACCTCCTGATTATTAACCTATGGGTTAGAAATAAAAATCTATCCATGTCCATGTGAATTTATTCACTGAAGACTAGACTAAGTTCAACATAAGCATTCAAGAGAAATTCAGGAAACAAGAAAAACAAAAACTACAAGGGTAAGGCAAAAAAAAAATTATCTTCAGCTACGGTTGATTGAATTTGTCAGTCTAAAATAAAGGGATAAGAAAAATAAGAACAGAATTAGCTCACCAGATATGCAATGAAGAAAAAATTAATGCAAAGGATGAAGAGATCTCTTTCTGCACTAAGTTGCGTGACCAGCTTCAGAATGAGAAAAATCAGTGAAAATTGATTGGGACTTCAGCATGATTCACAGTTTGTTCAGAACACTTATTTTTAGCCTATGAAAAGTCTCTCTTCAAAGACACTGCTGAGGTGACAACAACAACAACAACAAAAGAGCTGGTTTAGAAAACTCATTTCAGCAGCAAGTAGGAAAGACTCCTTCAGATTAGATTAGATATTGTCTCTTACTCAGACTAAAACTATTTGGTATGATAGAATGATTCAAGATGGCTTTTTCCAGTTCTGTGATTTTTCTAAGTTCAGTTTATTTTAGAAGTATTTATCTCATTGCGTTGCCATCCTTCAAATTAAACACACCTATTGCAGTGTATTCAGAAACACAACTTAAAAAAACCCCCTACCTTTAGTATTTACCATGAAACTGCAACTGTTGTAATACAGAAATCCAGATTCTTGATAGGATCATGAACATCAAAAAGAGTTTTTTGGAGGAATACAACAACCTTTGCAGCCACCATGACTTGACTACTAAGAACCTGTTATGTACCTGTACAATACTTCATAGAAAAATTAACAATTACTTCCTTATTATTTTTGTATGAAAGCTCAAATGACCTCTTTGTTAAAAGATTTCAAGAGTTCTTTATCTACTGAATGAACTTAAAATACGGAAATCAAAAGTAGAACCTACAGTATTGCAAAAAAGCTATGTATGAACAT
The DNA here is from genome assembly GCA_024611175.1 of Megaceryle torquata. Classification (NCBI taxonomy): domain Eukaryota; kingdom Metazoa; phylum Chordata; class Aves; order Coraciiformes; family Cerylidae; genus Megaceryle; species Megaceryle torquata. The sequence goes on from JANIJG010025961.1 coordinate 33,627, forward strand.
GTCTTACAATATTTATTAAAATGCTGATGTTTAAGTTTAAATCAATACAAATATCAAGCTCATTCCTCAAGCCAAATTTTAGACTTGTACAAAATTCCAGTGACTGTACGTGAACAATTCCTTTTGTGGTGTCTTTATACCATCTATTGTACCTGATTTCATTAAAATCGGTGAAGTTAATTTGTTGTTTAATGGTATTAGGTACCTAATGCTATGGGAACACATCCACCACAAAAAAAAAAAAAAAATTAGAACGTGACAATCAGTCACAACTCATGTAAGTTCAGTGCATTAGCTCATATATGTACATCTCTGTGCTGTGCCCATCTCTTCCTTCACAGCTACATGCTCTTGTCATTAATTGATAACAGATGTAATAGCACAAAGCTGAAGATATTTACATATTCCCCACTCCCCTCAAGAAATAAGGAATTTATTTTTCACTGAACAACTTCACCTGGAGAAACTGCCATGGCCCCAGAGTTCCAGAAAAATGGTCTCAAGGCACTTTGATAAATGCAGCAAGTTTTCTGTGGATATCAGACAGCTATAAACCAGGTCTTTAGCCATGTTTGTTCATATCCTGGCTCCTCTGGATATAAATGGGAATTGTAAGGTCCTATGTTGCACATGTTCTGTCCACAGTTTTCCACAAATAAGACACCTTTTTGTCACAATGGACAGCAGACAGCACAGAGTGTTTTAGTGAAAATACTTGCTAGAGCTCTATTTCCCCAGTCACTTCCTTGCATCCAGCAGAAATTGTAAAAATACTTAAGGAATTTGATCTCTCTGACACATTTAAAATAATTCAAACTTTCAGCATTTCAGCTTTTGCATTTTCATCCTGTATAATGCAGCCACCCAAACAAACACAGGCTGGCAGTTCAGCATTTTACTGGTGCTGGTGTAGTGGGTGTACTTCAAGGCTGAAATAATGATATTGAGCACAGAAAACTGCACTGAATGGTTTGATGGGGAAACATGAATTCATGGTGAATTAGAACTGTGAATTACCTGAAACATGGCCTAAACTTTTATTTAATCAAAGGCCTAACATATACCGTAAACATACACAGCTGTAGTTCTCTCTAAATACACAATTTTAAGTTGGAGTAGATCCAAATAATTCAAATGGTTCTCCAGAATAGAACAGGAAATGTCCATGGGGGGAAAAAAAGTATGTAAAGGTTAGTGCAAATATGTTCTAGTTTCCTTCCATTTGAACAATTCTATATATTTCAAAGTTGCAATGTAAAACTTCCTAGGCACTAACCACAAGAGATATTGCCAAGTGGCTATATGGTCACTTCTTACAAGAAACCTATTGGTGGTAAGTTATCTTTGTAGATGAACAACAATTAACTATATTCAGAAAGCTTCCTTATTTGGTGGCAATGTGTTTTGGGTTTTTTGTTTTGTTTTTAATTTAGGAGCAGGGGGAAATGCAGCCTTTAATACGCTACTTCAGTTGAATAATTTCTAGGTGAAGTCAAAGCTGAGACTCAGAACTGCCCTTAAGTCCCAGTGGCAGATTAAAGATGGCAGATGTAAAGCATCTCAACATTTAAATTAAAACAGGAACCTTTTTAACACGTAAGGTACATTTTCAAGGGGAATAAGTACTTGTATTTGTTTGCTAACAGTGAAATTAATAAGCATATTTCAGATATCAGCCACAGCCTATAAAGCCACTCTTAAAGAACTAACCTCTCCAGCTCTAAGTATACTTGCTTTTCCAAGTGAGGCAGAAAAGGGAAAAAGGAAATAATCAGTGGGGAACATTCTAAATGGTAACATTCTGGCTCTAAAAACAACAACAACAACAAAATTAAATAAATAAAAATGCACTAAATATGGGCTTACCTTTACTTGGTGCTGATTTCCTCACAGAAGCTACATGGTCCTCAGAGATAGCAAGCCGCCTTAGCACATCAGCCAATGCTGCTTTTAGCACAGTGATTTCATCTTCTTGTTGCTGTACTCTCAGCTCCAGGGCTGAAAGACGGTCCTGGACATCAGATGTGCTCGCAGCTGAGATGCTGTCATCTACAGTGTGAAAATCACATAGAAAGAGGCATTTAAGCATGTACAAGATGAAGAAGTCTGACCCATCATTTTGAAATACTGGTGTCCAAACATGTTCAGGCAAATAAGGAATGGAGATTACGTTAAAGGTATCAAATGAATGCTTTGAGACTGAAACGTTAATAATCATCAGCTAAAAGAGAAGGTGAAGGAGCATAGCTCTATTATACCTATCAGAAGAGGCACCAGACTTTCTGCTAAAAGTATAGAAAAAAAAACATGCTTACCAGTAGAAGGAAGACTGAAATTAAGCTTATTTAAATAGTCAACTGAATTAACTAAAAAGCTATAAAACTGTGATAAAAATCTGCAATATATTATTTTGGAACTGTTGAAGAATTTTAACTATGATCCTTAATATTAAAGCAAGTTGTAAAGTTAAAAATAAAAAAATCCACAGTTGCACATACAATTATTGCTAACCATGACCTAATCGCATTAAATGGCAATCTCGATTTAAATGATCTAGATCAGAGTTCTTAACTTCAATTCCTTCTCTTTAACTTTTTTCACATCACCACCCTGTATGCGCCAAAAAAACACATGACATTATAACATTTGGCCCAAAGTGAACAGAAAATAAATACGATACAAAAGGTTTCCAAAAATCTGTTTGGCCACACAGAGATAGATTAGCACTGAAGTCATAATCCAGCCAAATCTATTCTTCAGTGGCAAAAAGGAAATTACAGCTTCTGCATACTCTTTGCCTTTGACAGTTCTTTGCATTATTTCTGCCAAGCCAAAATAACACGTAACAGATTTTTGTATCTGGCTGTTCCAATAAATCACCGGCCAACCACTTAAAAACCAAACCAAACCAAACCAAAAAAACCCTCCACACCCACAAAAAACCCACCAACCCACCAAACCAAAAAAAGAATACGTTGCTCAATCACAATGGACTGAATTCTTTATCCATCCTGATTTAGGCTTACTAAAAACTCAGGTAGGAACTTCTAATACAGGTTTACAAAATGTACCCATATTATACAGAGAGTGTAAATTCTCATTCTATGAAATATACAGAAACAGCAAATATATGCCTAAGGCTAAATAGCTGGTATTATTACTGCGATTATATACAGTCTAAAGTTTAGCTCACTAATCTTATGATGACATACCAAGGAAAAAGTTAATATAAGCCACAGTTCTAAAACTGCTTTTCACTAAAAAGGCCTTAATCTTTGAAATACTTGCATAAGAGCAGTTTTTAAAGGAATGTAAGCCAAAAAAACACTGAGCCAAACCCCTCCAATGTATTAAATATGAAAGCTATTAAGGAATTTAATGCCAACTTCCCCTTAGTGAAAAAATGAGACTCACTACTGAAGGACCAAGAATTGAACCAAACAAAATAAAGAATCACAATAATACTTTTACAACACTAGCAAAATTCCTACAAGGAATTTGTTAAGCAAATTAATATTAGTATTCACAGGCATGTATTCATAATTATTAAGCTGAAAGGAACAATTAGGATTACATTGATAAAATGACGACTCCTGTAGAAGACAGTTTTGCATATTTATTTAATTCACTACTTGGTTAATTCAAAAGCAGAAATGTATCACTTTGTAGTTAATACTGTGTTCATTCAGGATAATAAATAAAAAGAACTGCAGGGGAAATTATAAGGCATGTGATCAGACTTAGATCCGGAGACAACAGCTCAGAACAACCCTTTAATATCACCAGCAATAACTGTACCTCCTACACGCAGAAAAGTTATTTTAACAGCTCTACAGCCCAGCATATCCAATGCTCTCGCAATCATTTTACAAATCCAGACCAGTGACAGCTACCTCGCATTGGGAAGGACTGTGTTAAGATTCTTTTATTAAAATACCCATTTTCAAACCATGAAACCCCATCTGTTTTAAGGAACTAGTAGAAGTTCCTACAGGCATATGTACCTGTGCAGCATATAAAAAGGAACTAAGGTAAATTTACACTAGTTCATGAAGAAAAGCTTTTACTTTAGGGAAGGAAATGGACTTAAAGCAATAGCATATAATTCATACTTCTGCGATCATTACAATACTAGCCTTTATATATGTGCAGTGGACCAGTCAAAATGAACACTACATAAAACAATAATTATTTTCAAAATATTAGAATCTAACTCATTTGATACTGAGTAGTGGTCTAAACACAAGAATGAAGTTTGACATTTCCTTAAGAGACAGAAAGGGAAGAGAGAGAGAAAGACAGCTGGAAAGGAAAAAAAGAAAAAAGGAGGGGGGAAAAAGAAAAATGATGAAAAAGGAAGGGATCTTTTTCTTGTTATTTGTCTGTCAAAGCCTTCAATTAATGTACTATTAAAAAGTCTTACGATGGATAAATTATGGATAAATTCCCACGGTTTATAAATATACAGCAGATCACTATAAAACATTTGTAAAAGGAGTAAATAACTATGTCAAATCATCATTTCAGAAGCCAGACATTACTGTGTTCCCTGTGTGGTGTCCAAATAATAGTAATTACCAAACCAGGAAAGGTTTCTCAGTTGGTTGATCTCTCTGATGAGCACAGATTCAAGTACTCTGTCTGACATGGGTAGCTTTCTTCCTCACTAAGTACTAATGTTTACTAGACTGCTTCTGCTAAACTTCAGCACCCCAAAAAAGGGATACATTAGATGGCTCCTGCAGCTCCCAAAGCCAGAGTAATGTCACTGATTAGAAACTTCAAAAGAGAACAGGAGAGTACATCTTTGTGCCCTCTAAGAGTAAGCTGCAATGTTCTAACCTCCTCAACATATCAAATGAGATGGTAGGGGAAGTTGTCCAGTGTTCACCTCTGTGACCTGTGCTGTGGAGGTTTAACTCCAGGACATAGCATAGAGAGGCAAAAGGGCCCTCAAACTGAACTTAATCCCAACAGCTTGTCAGAGGTTGCAGGTGTATAGATGAGGCATAAGTAGAAAACCTAGAAGGTCAAGCCATTTATCTAGTACAAAGATGCACAAAGCAATGCATCGTGTCCGTACAATAGCAGAAAAGAAGTCTCAAACCACCAGTGGCTGCTTTGCATTGCAGAGAGAGCACGAGACATAGCAACTGAAAGAAGCTGGATAACAAGAAGATCACTAGGAAATCAGGAATATTTTGGTTGATCAAAGAAAATGCTGGGAAGACATTTTCTTGTTCTTTATTGCTCTACAGAAGCAGCATCTGTTTCAAGTGATGACAATCTTATAATACCCTGGCAACTATGAGAATTATAATGAATGATTCCCAACCCAAATACCTCACCCATGACAGCAAATATTCAACAGAACTTTGAAATGCTCTTCTTGGCAGTGTCTTGAAAAGTAAGTCAACTAGGGATTAGTTTAAAAGAAGATGCCTTGAAAGTAAACACAACCGCAATCCTTGAGATCATTTTGACAAACCTGCACAATGCAAAACTAGACTTTTTTATTTTCACAGAAGTTTTCAAAAATCTCTTCCAGATTTCTTCCATTAAAAAAAAACAAAACAAACCCCAAAATCCCACATTCTTATAATCTAAAGAACTACTTCAAAAGAAGTTCAAACAAAAAGCTTCCTTCAGGGGCATGCCATTCACCCTTCTGAGCAGAAAGAGCTCTTATGCAAGTACAAAATCAGTCACTTGTGAAGCAGAAGTCCATGTCCTCCCTTCCTCTTCTCCCACTCCTAAACATCTGGCCTTTCCCTTGTGCTGTCTCAGACATTGACCCAGGCCTTCCCTAGGCCACTTTTAATCAACTAAACCAGAGGGGATAATTATTTATTTAAATTAATTTAAAGAGGGAAACCAGTTAAGGGAATGTAGCAAGAAATTTGTAAGTGCAGTTGACTCATTTGCTCATTCATTCACTTAAGTAAAAAGAACTTTGTAGTTATCTGTGTATTTTTATTATAGCCACATAGCATAATTTCTAATGTCCTGGTTATGTCTCCTAAGCTGTTCATGATCTCTGCCTTCAACAGAGCCACTGGGAACAAGATCCATTGTGAAAATAGCACTATCTTCAGTGCTTGATGGTAGTAGTAAGGACATATTCACACAGCTTTGAATCTAAGATCCTTCAGTCTTAAAAAGTGATTTAATGCAAGAGTACTGGTGCTCAAACAACAGCAAAACATGCTTGTCTAAAAATACAGTACTGTGACTTTCAAAATAAGATGTCTTGTTTGATCATAGTTCACTACTTTGATTTTTAATTCTAGCCATTAAAATATCAGTTCTTCCCCTGCTTTTGAAGTAAGCCAGGATGTGTATGGGATGCTTGTATTCAGTACTCCTCAGACATCTGGATGACCCTAAAAATTAGGGTTAATTTTTCATAGCAAACTAACAGCATGGAACAGATGCTGTATGGCACTCCTCATGGTAACATGCAGCAAACCACTCCCAGCAGATTGATCAAAGCAGAAGCTCAAACTGTCCCTTAGACTTTGGCCAAGAACTTTGAAAAGAGTATCCAATACATAGTGATGGTGCTTAACAGACTTCCCAACCCACATATCACTCTTCTCCTCACATGTCACTAACCAGGCATGTGAAGATAACAGCATCTGAGAAGTATCACCATTCATCACCCGTTGCCTATGAGAAATTTCAATTGGCTGCATTAAAAAAACAAACAAAAAACCCCACAAAAAAACCAAACAAAAAACCCCACAAAACACACCATCACCAAAAAAATCCTTCAAAGTATCTTACTACAGAACCATCTATTCTGGAAGCCACCCAACAATTCCAGAGCATCCATTATCACTTCTCTGAGTCAGTTCTTCCCAGCCCTGACTGAACGTAAGGGCTTCATTTTAGACATAAAGCAACATTTCAGAAAAACATATTCTACAAACTCCATCACATGGAAATTTAAACCACATGGTGGAAAATCCTACATTTTATCCAGTAAAGCCACACAAACCACAGGTATTTTTAAAACCATGCCTGCCAAGGCACCCACACAGTTTTCTGTTTTCCCCAGAGTGGTACAAGTCTTTTATTACAGAAATGCAACAGAATTTACTTGATCTGGTATAAAGCTCTGGCTCACTATTTCAGAAGGTAATTGTCCCAGAAGAACCCTTTCTCACCAGGACTATGATCTGTCCACGTGTGCAGTAAGGTATGTGTTTGCACAAGTTTTAATTTTTATTCTAAGGAGCAGTGAATAATGTGACTCTGGATGAGGCTTATATTTCCAGAGAGATAACTGACAAATTTGGTTTTTTCCTACCATGTTAAGTGAAAGAAAATTCTCTGCAGATTTCTGGGCCTCACTTAAGACTAGCTTATAAAAGATACTTATAAAAGATCAGGAACTCTGTTCCATATCTCTAATACAGGCTTCTTAAGAAGGGTAGAATTAACTCTACACTTTTGCCCACAGTATTTCCTACACCTCCTCCAAATGCCAGCACACACACACACAAATTATCTTGGTTTTGTAAAGGACGTGAGTCACGGAAGGAACATGAGAACAGGAATTAAAACACAACACTAATGTGGAAGATTAAAAAAAGCTTCTTCCTCCCTAAATGATGCTGTATTAACTTCTGATGTGTCCCTAGAAGCTAGATCAGTTTGTATTCAAGTGGAGTGGGAAGTTTTCCCCAAGTTATCCTTTCCTGCAAATATAAGACTCTGTCCTTTACCACTCTGGATTACTCCACGTATTTTTTACCTACTTTCCTACTTTTTCATTCTCTATCCATAATTTCCCATTTTTTCCATTCAGAAGTAAAAACAAAGCACTTCTTAATCTCACATAAATTTTTGGAGGCAAAGTTAAAAGCTCTTTGTGTACTTTCTGGTAGAACAATAGCACAGATGCTTTGAGATGGTACAGTGAAGTCAACAATGAAAAAATAACCCTCACTTTAAAGTGAAAATCTAGACTATGCCTGAAAACCTCACTCAAAACCCTGAAAGAAATTTAATTTATGCATTAAGAATTTATGCATGACTTGTATATAAACTAGCCCATCTGGAATAGATCTATATAGATCTGTATATATCTGTATAGGTAATCATATATCCCAAAATTAAATTAAAAACAAACCAAACACACACCCCTAACAAAACAGACTAAACCAAACAAAACCCCCAACAAACAAACAACAACAAACAAACAAAAAATGAAACAAACAACCAAACAAACTATAAATTTAAATCATTGAAGCACTGCTTTAAATTTTAAAAGAACAATAATGATATATAACTACAGTAGACAAGTTTCCATAGAATTTTTCAATTAATGACAATGTATATACATTACAGAACTGTACTGTTTTGTCTGTACATGAGCCATGAGAATAATTTACTCTAGCACAGGAATATTCGTCAGTGCAATAGTTGTTACTCACCTTTTCTGTTTGTGAACTGCTTTATGGTTTATTTGAAGCAAGTTCATGCCTGTGAGCCTACTACTGCACCATTTACATTACAGAAAACTTCACCTGTGCTTTCAGTCAATCTCCTTTTAAAAGGTTCATCTGACATATAAGATGATCTACCACTTCATGCCTAGGTATTAATAGTTCTACTAGTGTATGCTAAACACATTTGTGCAAATATGCTTTCAGATTTATTTAATTATTCCTCCTCACACCCCCGACATGAAAAAGCAAGAGAGTGAGAAAGATTAAAAGATGACACAAAAACATCCTGGAAAAAAATATCTTCACAATAATCACAAATTACAGCTGTTACGATGAAAATATTTTTGCAATAATCCTGTGCATCTGCTGCTGTAAACATTTATATTATTTTTAATACAGATAATCTAGAAATGTATCAGCACGAGACTCGCATGGCATGACTCCACCCATGCTGTATTTGACCAGTATGAGTGCTCAGCTTGCCTAAGTTTCCAGTAACTGTGTTACGTTCTGGGCACACAAGTTTTAAGATGAAACAGATCAGACTTTATACTTGCCAATACTAGTTTTGATACGTAGATCAAGAAAACAAAAGAAAGCCAAAACTTACATGCAATGCTCATATTTGACACTGGTATCCACATAATTACTTGAAGAGGCAGGTAATTATGCTAGCTCACATATCCTTCCCCAACCACATACTTTGCATCAGCTCCACCTTCATTAAGACACATGTCAACACTAAGACCATTCACAGGATTTTCACCACCCATTACTTAAAAAGCCTTGTGGTTAAGTACTTTTCTTCCCCTAGCATTGATTAGCTCTCCTGATGCTGCTTGGAAGCTCAGGACTCTTCAACACTTTGTTTTCAAGCATCAGGATAGGCCCTTACCTTCCAAAATAATGCTTCTGCTAAACAGATGAGCAACCTCTACACTTGTAGGCATACTTCATAGTGGGTCCAGGCACCTGCTTGGGATCCCCCTTATAAGACATTCAGCAGCAATCTCAGTCACCTCAAATTCTTTCTAGCACCTGATGCACCTTATTTTCACGTCACAGTAAGAGAAAGAGAAGGGCAGAGAGCATCTTTTCTAAAACATCTGCTTGGAATTTCAGACAGCATCTGGAGAGAGAGAGCTGCAATGAACTGCTCTACTTTAAGCTATATATGCATTAAAAACAATACTTTAACACACATATATTAGCATTCCTTTGTTGAAAAATATTTCACGTTGTGCTAGAAGTGTTAGTACACTTCCATTATGAAATGCTAATATAAAAGTTAGAAATCAGTAACTTTGCTGAGCATGAAACTATGTAGGCTAAAAATTTCATCACCTGGAGTTCCTATCATCCCCATGCCCAAAGTGATCTAGTTAAAATTTTCTAAGAAAACAACTCTTTGCATACTGAAGAGGGACCAGATCTCTGAAGGCTTCCACTTCACCAAGGGCTCTGCCACAGCTCACCTCCTTGCACCATGAGTGGATGGCACCCCAGCTTCCCCATGGAGAAACTAAATTTGCTCCAGCTTTGCAAAACTAAGGCAAAGACAGATGCTGCTTGGGGCTCCAAGGTGGCCAGTGCAGGACACCTGAGAGCAGGAAAGCATCCCTCCTGCACTCCCAAGGTCACATGGAAGAACCACCTGCATGTTCTGCCTAACCTGAAACACCAGACATCAGTGTGGAAAAGTGCTGAGCTTTCACAGGTACCTCTCACCAGCAGCAATGAGACTTTTGAAGTGTACTACCTATGCACTTTGACAATCAAGTCTTCCAAGTTTCAAATTGGGCAATTACTTAACCAGAAAATTAGCACATGCTTTTGACCTTAATCTCTTTTTAACTTCACTCTTCATCTGTTAAACGTAAACATTTATCCCACATGGCATAAAGGTTAATTAACACTTGTGGGCTACTTAGGCATTACCGTAAGTGCTGTAGGAAAGTCAATGTTGAAATTCATGCATTTTTTGAAAAGGAAAATTAAAAGCCTTGACAAAAATAACACAGCAAAGAAAATGAAGGCATCTCAAAACACCAAGCAACTGCTTTTTTGGCAGAATCACCTCTTCCATGTACTGACTGGCTTGGGGGAGACTATGATCAAGTAATTAAAGGTTGCATCTTAATACCTGTGTGATCCAAAATATTAAACATAAGCTTGAAAGACCACTCCAATTCTGGCTTTTATATTCAGTCTTTGACTTCCTACTGAAAACACTTTCATTAAAATATATTTCATTACTGTATGAATAATGTGTAATGTATTTCATTACTGTATTACATATAATAATGTATAATGTATTTCATTACTATATTTCATTACTGTATGTTTCAATACTGTACATTACTACAAAAGAGAGAAGCATTAGTTTTCACTGATCTGCTTAACACAATGAATGGTAACAACAACCATATTCTGGCTTGGACAAAAGTACCACTGTCCCAAATGCTGCAGGAAGCTCACCAAGAAACAAGGGATAATCTGAAACACTCCAGTGCTACTGGAGTATTTTGAAAACTTATTTACAGAGAGAAGTGCCCACTAGTTATTTGGTGGACAAGGAAGTTGGTGTCTATGCTTGTAAATGGAAAAGGTGGGGGAGGGGAGGAGAGAAAGGGAATAAAAAGATCAAAATAATAAAAATAAAAAAGAGTAGCATTCACAGTAATCCACTTTTCTCTGCACCCCCTCCTTCCCCCAGGCCCACTTATTTTTTAAGTGCTCATCAGACTGGTGGTGTTAATTCCTGCTCACAGACGCATCTGTCTATTTAGGTTGGGGTTTTTTTCCCCAGCATTTAAGCCCCAATTCAAACATGTTACCTGTGGTTTTCCAAGCTATATTTCCAATGTATTTTTTCCAGGACAATGCAAATAAAATCCAGTTTTCAAAACATTAAATCTTTAGATCACAACAAGACAGAGAAAACCCAATACTCCCCGTTAATGCGGTGTATCTCCTCTGCTGCAAAATGTTTGGATTCAGTAGTACCAACATACTTTTAATCTAAAACTTATGGAAACCTTCCAACATCTTAAACATTTATTGCTTATTCAGACAACAAACTTATCTCCCTTTTTATTTGTGGTTTGCTTTTAACAAGTACATTTTTGCCCTGGAGGAAAGCTGTTTCTACTCTTTTAAGCCTGCTATATTCTCATCAATTCTAGGGTATTATTTCAGCAGCAAAACAGAACAGTACTGAAATAATTACAAGAGGTAAGATAACATCGGGCAAAGCAACATACCCTCTTCTTTTATGGATACAATTTATTTTCTACCATGCAATGTTTATTTGCAAAATTTTACTCCTCTCCAATCCTGAAACACAAATGAATAATCTCCAGCTTCTGTTATCTAGCAATCAAGTCAGAAGTTATCCCTGTAAATAAAAGTGTTGGAACATTTCTGTAATTTGTTGTACTGGCTGCTTCATTGTGCTGCTCTTTATCCCTTCCCGCAGGACTCACAAATAACTATCTCATTTGTAACATCAAAAATACCATTGTAGAAACTAACTTGCTTTGATCTCATTACACGCTATTCTTACACACTCTATCATAACTGCCACTATACAAAACTTCATCAAGTCAGGAAAATGAGAGTGCTTACCTATTTTCTTAATTTCCTTTCTCAAAGAAGTATGTATTTGTCCATACTGTCCACTTATGAATCTGGGTTGCAGAGGCTGTGCAGCTGCTTGTGTTTCACAGGCAATATGATGTTATCTTGTAGATTTAGTAGTATGTTTATGCAACAGGAATAGTCTCTTATTGGAATAATGGACATACATATAAAAATATCTATCAGGGGTACATTAAAGAGATTAACTTCTTGATATTGATATTAAACAGCATGGTGAATGCTGTTCTCACTCATCTTCATCTTCTTTCATGCTTATGGGAAAGCTGCCAAAGCTTGTCCTTTGCAGCATCATTTCAGGCTCAAAATTCATCCTTAAAGTGCAGACAACCCTGTTCATCAGCACTCTCTCAAATTCACAGCAAATCTCTCGTGGATGCCAGGACAGGACAGCAGGGCAGGATGCCGAGCTCTTCACATGTGACAGAGCCCTGCGCCATCTCTCAGCGAGGCTGGCTGCTCCCCACAGGCTGCCAACCCACTGCAATTTGGTTCTGTGGGCACTCTGCCTCCCAAAGTGCCCTCTCCCCTGTGGGAGAAGCCCTCCCTTTCAGCTCTGCTGGGAAGAGTAGGATCTAGTAGGTTTTTGTGCTCAGCAGAAACACACTTCGACCGGAAAAGGGAGAAGGACCAGTGCTGGTGTACACAGAAGGGTATTTGACAGCTCTTATCTCTACAAGTCACACAGAACACAGTGATTTCAGATAAAGGTAAAACCTGTTTGGAAACAGACTTAGAAACTCACAGCCTTAGCTAGTTTTCTGGTATTTCAGGTATAGGAATTCCTTCATTTTATTTAAACCCCTATGTGGCTACTGCTTTATTACCTCTCAATACCAGTGCCTATTCAGTAAAATGCCAACTTTGACAAGCTAAACTGACCTTGAAATGTTGTTGTCCCTTCCATTTTCTTATCCAGAAGCTAAGGATTACAATATGCTTCCTCCCTTCTAAAAAATAAGCTCTATTACAAAATAAGCCTTCTGGAGGGAGCATTAATTCCAGTGTTAAGTTTTCTCCCACCACAGCTGAGGCACTGCCACAGCACAGCGAGAGCAACCAGTTGTCGCTGCATGCCTGTCACGCTCCATCCCAGCAGGCAGCATCTCCTGAAAAAAAGCACCTCTTGTCACAACTTTCCATTGAAAACTTATATTTGCTGCTACAGCAGAGGATACCTTCTCACAGTCCTTAAACCTTGCCTGTATCCTGTAGACAAAAAGAGATGCAAGGTTTGCTGTTGGTATTTCTTTGAAGTGTGAGACTAAATCTCTCTGATCACAAGATAGATCCAACAGAACAACTTCAACAGCAACAGTCAAGATGTCACTTTTGTTTACCTACACCAATGCCTTCTCAACTTCTGCAACTGCTTGCATCTTCAGCACTAGAGGAACACCCCTGTAACAACTAATACTCACTACAGGTGGAACCAAATCAATAGCAGTTTTAGGGTGGTGTTTTTTGCACAGAAAATAACTAAAATGTCTCCATACAGACTAGTCAAAGTACAGACACTGCTAAGCTATCTGCTTAGTTTCAAGGATAAATGAACAAGCTGCACGACTCCCACACAGCCAACCTGTAAGGTGGTATCTGCAACTACTCATCACACATTAGTCACAATCTCCATTTCAGTTACTACAGTGTTGGGAAATAATTGAAATATTTGCGCGTTGTGTGTCGGAGAAAACATTTCAGACCAGACAGCAAGCAGAAAAATCTCTCTACTGGCCTAAGTCAACAGCCACCCTAAAAAAGGGAATAGAGTATAAACACAACTTTAAAGCCACCTCAATTCTTTAGTTAAGCTCTTTTTTTTTTCTTTTTAATTATGCTATCAATTAAACAGCTCCAGCAAAGCTTTGAAGTTAACACCTATAAACAAGGTGTGGGCAGAAAGCATTGCTCAAACCTTTCCTGACACTGTAGCTGCTGCTGCCTGTCATTGATCCTGCCATTCTGCAACACACTGAGGCTGAACAGCTGTAGAAATATTTAGTATTAACATTTACTATTTTACAAAGGCAGATATTCTTTTGAACATTTCAGGCTGCAGATCTACCATCAAGTGTTGCCATGTTTTCCTTAACAAGGACACTATCAATAATAAGTTTCCACAAATGCTCTACAAACAAATGAAGTATCTGTGAAAATAAACTAATTTAATTCATGAAGATGAAGAACTCTTGATCAGCATGACAGAATTCTCTAAGTGTGACTACATGTATCTTAAAAAAAAAAAAAAAAATAGGCTGCTTCAGCAGAAATTAATGCATAAAAATGAAGCCAGTTTCAATAATAATTTCACTTGCTAATCCTGCCACTATTATGCCTATATCCTGGTTTGAGTGAGAACAGAACTAATTCTGTTACTTTTCAGCTCGGTTCTTCTAACTGCACCGTCTGAAGTCAGCAGCCTGTTTTCCCAGACAGTGTCTGCTGCTGGCAGTGATAACACCCCATGGTTAGAGTTACTACCAAGGAGTGGTGTGCAGACCAAGGCCACTGCTGGATCTTGTGTATCACACTGGGTGTGGAGAAAAGTGAAAGGCTGCACCTGCAGGGAGAAGTGGACAGGGCAGGTGACCCCAAACTGACCAACAAGGGATTCCAGCCCATATACATCATATTGGGTATTGAGCAGAGGGATATGGAGGGTCTATAGCTTGCTTGCTTGCTCGCTCTCTCTGGGGGCTTTTGGGCTTTTCTCCCCTCTTGGACGGCTTTGCTCAGCTTGGCTCAGGTCCTCTTTTGGTTCCTTCCTCAGAGCATCTAAGGAGGACTCGGTCCATTCTGCCTTCAATCCCAATCTGTGTGTTCCTGAATCCAGTACCAGAATCCAGCTCCTGAACACAGCTCCTGTCTGCTGCAGGGCCCAGTCTGGGACTCCCCTGGTGCCTGCTCCACAGCATCAGCGGTGACAATGATATAATTACCATCAGGGGGGTTGGGTTCCATACTGGTTTTGTATATATT
Source organism: Megaceryle torquata (assembly GCA_024611175.1). Lineage (NCBI taxonomy): Eukaryota > Metazoa > Chordata > Aves > Coraciiformes > Cerylidae > Megaceryle > Megaceryle torquata. The sequence goes on from JANIJG010025961.1 coordinate 48,719, forward strand.
TGTACATCTAGTTTTATTGTTATTATTATTCTCATTAAAGCTGTTCTCATTTCCTTTTCTAATCGCTGAGTCTCTCTCCCTTATTCCCTTTCCCTTCCCCTTTGAGGAGAGAGAGGGGTTAATAGAGAGCATCTGTTATTGGTCTAAGGGGCCACCCTGACTCTGAACCATGACAGCCTAAAACAGAAAAATCCACTGGAAAGGGAGGAATTAGGTCTCATCTTTATTTAGCCTAAGCCACAAAGCAGGTTTCAGAATTGATTCACCTGCAAGCAAACACAGACACATGGAAACAATATGATGTGATGCTACAAGTTCCCGGAGAAAAATCAATCACTGAACAGAGCCACTCTGGATGACGCAGGCAGGCTAAAACCTTCTAAAATTTCACCTTGAACATACCTTATGTAGAAGACCTACACAAAACTGAAGTGTCACAATTACTATTGATAAATCATATGAAACCACCATGAATACGTGCATGGAATTTGCCTGCCTGGGAAAAACATACATATTTTCACTGGGATACCTTCTCCTTCCTTCTCAAGTGACCCTGTAGGAAAACAGACATTTCTCATGAAGACTATTTGCCAAATTTTGTAAACTCAAAGGGACCATATTTCTATCAAAGTTGCTTAAATATATTACGTTTTGTATCATAAACAGATAATTTATGCGTTCTTTCCACGGCTGGAGCCTCTGAAGTGGAATAAGCCTTCAAGTTTCTTATCCTACTATTTGCTACAAAGCAAAAGTTTTTGGGTAAAGAAAACATCCCAACAAATAGCAAGGGAGATGGGACTGATCATGTATGTGCCTGGTATTAGAAATGGTCAAGTACTACCAATATTCAATAGGGAAACGACTTAAAGCTGGTCAGGACCTAAGTAACAGCAGTGTTATAAGCCAGGAAAAAAATCTGCATATATTTCCCATTTTCCTCCTTCCCCAAAATCAAGGCATTAATTAATCAATCAAGAACTGACATCTGTCAAAGCCTCCTCAGAAAGAGGAATCTTTTATGTGCTAAAGTACACAAGTTCAAAGCTAACAGGAATGTTTTGCTGCAAATGTACAGCAGCACCAATGCAACCAGACAGCCTCTATGTTGCCACTCACCCTGCCACTGCCACATCGGCCATCACTTCCTCACACACCGACCTCAAAGCTCTTCTATTCAGTACATTTCCAGCTTTTTATAAAACATCAGGAAGAGCAATGCTAGCTAAAGGCTGCCTACAACCCATGGAAATAAATGTTATGGTTTCATACTAATATACTGCAAACTAATGAAGTGAAGAACAGAAGGGGAAAAAGCTCTATTTTGTAGGTCTCCAGTGTTCGTAATTCAGTTCTATGCCCTTTTAAAAATCCTAGAGTTCTATAACTTTGTTTGATATCTGTGGGAGGACAAATCTAAAGCCCAAAAATAGTTATTCTGAAAGCAATTATTCTCTGAAACAACAGAATTATCCAGTTTACTCCTTTAATGCTTATGTTTTAAGATTTGTTCATTTCACATACACTTAGTAAGCATTAGCTATACTAATTCAGCTATTTATACATATGAAAGAACCTTCCAGGAGCATGCTTTTTCTGCATAATACTGCCAGCCAAAATAACAGGATTCTTCATGCATGAAAAGGATCCCCACAAGCAAACAAAATACATTAATAAGAACAAAATTGCTTTATGCATTTTCAGCATCCTCTAACCTTTCCAATAATCTTATTTTACAAATTGTATTTGATTTTTAGAATTAGCAGGAAAGATTTAAAACTGAACTACTATGAGTACGGCCACAGAAACTACCAGAGAGTGAGTCCATGAGGGAGTTAACAGCATCACAGCTTCCATGCAGTAACTACTCAAGCGCATGATCTTACTGAAGACTAAATGCCAGGTTGTCTAACCTACTAATCTACATTCACTAACCTACTGTGGCAACATGCTGTAAGCTTCCACCTTCACTTGGCCCTTTGCAACTCATTTGAAAGCCCACACTCTAGGCATCACCATTCTCTGTGACCTGCAACCTGCATTGTGAAAAGTCCTCATTTGAGAGCACTACACAATGCAGCCTGTACACATCCGAGAGCTAGGGAGGACATCGCAGCACCAAACCCACAGGTGGAAAGGACAAGTGACCCTTCCCCAGTAGTGTTACTGATCTAGTACAGAGGGATCAGGGCCAGGAGCACAGCTTTGCCCCTGTCAGCTCCTGCAAAGCCCTTGCCCAACAGCCCCCAGAGGCACTCTTACCACCACCTGTGTAACGTGACCCTGATATGGAAATTGCCCATGATCAGGGCAAGCCACTCAAGAATCAAAAGCCACTTCCAGCTCTGATTTTTGCCTCTATCATCTAAGAAAAACAACCCCACAAAAAAACTTACTGTGCCGCTTAAGCCATTGAAGAAATGGGTAAAAGCAATGGTTGCAGGACCATGCAAAACCCCAAAGGACCAATTCAATCAGCTTCTCATGGAAGGGAATGTTCCCTTTGATGCATTTCATAGGTATCAGAAATATTACTGTGGGTATTCTCATATTTTTTAATGCTTCTGAAGAGTATCACAGGCAAAAAAGGCAAAACCCAACAAATTCATATATTTTTAGAGCATACAAAAACAAACAAAAAAATGTGCTCAGAGAGAACAGTTAAGGCAGAAGACAGCACCTAAATTCTATCTGGTTTTATGATACATCCCAGCATCTTCTCATTACATAATAAACAACTGTGACTAATGACTGTCATGTCTGATCATTCCCCCTTCCCCGCTCATAGGGCAAGATCTGCATATCCAGCATTTTTTCTGTGTTTCTTTGCAAGTTCTGCTCTCAGAGCCATTCTGGGGCACTGCAGAATGAAGGAGGCTGAAGAAGGATTTCAGTTCTACATGCTGCCAAAGGGAAATTTTCAGTGCTGCTGCTGCTTTCCTGATTATTTATTTATCTGTGTGAAGCAGGGATGTGATGTAGGGTTCATACTTTCTTAGGTTTCTTAAGATGAGCATTACTCAAAATTTGAGAGGAATGATTCAGTGCCAAAAAAGTGCATGCAGTCTGAATCTTTTTATCTGACCTTTAACAACAAGTGTGCTGCATCTGCCGCACCTTTGATATTTCACCAATTTTGATGCTTTATCAACTTTGAGTCTAGCTTGCAGTTTTTTCACCTTGAAATTACTTTCTGTGACTACTACAAAATGCTGTTACCCTGCACAAGTTGTCATTATCTTCTCAACTCCCTTTTGATGACTAAGATATGTATTCCTAGAACTGTCAGAAGCAAGACAGACACCGAAACAGGCAAAGCAGAGGAAATACTACCAAAAAAAGTAACCACATTTTTAAAAAGTAGCTATCAAATTAGTGAAATGAAACTTCTTCATTGAGTCAGGGTAAGTATTAACCTACTAAATGGTGCGAGATGAAAACCCCTACAGAACTTAATGATGTTTGTCATTTTATGTCATATCTACATAGCACTGCTGTTACAGTGCTTTAATGCAGATATTTAGTCACATGCTATAGAGTAATAATGCATTTATTTACCAAAGTATGTACTAGATATACTTTCTCTTTTGTTTCTCAGTCAAGAATTATACAGATGAGCTGTGTACATGCAAACATTTACAGCACGACTAGAGTTGGCAACATTCAGTCAAACACTATGTGTGACCTGATAGAGGAATTGCACGATGCCACTACACCAGCCTGCACTGTGCTGCATCAGACCCACTGCATTCCTTCTCTCAGTCACCTGGAAAGGGGGTAGTATCTGAAGAGGAAATAGGACTTTGACAAAGAATTTAATGTACTGAAGTCTGGAAACTGCAAGTCCATCTAGCTTACAGCTCACTTCATTAAGCTTAGGCTCAACTAACTCACAAAGCAAGTAAATACGCTTAGTCCAGCTGTGGTTATAATTACTCAATAAAAGTTTCAATTAACTCTGTCAAGTTAGTAGAAGGCGGTAAATAAAACTGCACTAACCTCATAAGGAAGTAGAACTTAAAACCGAGTATACATTATTCTGAAAATTCTAGAAGGCTTATGGCTGTGTAAGAGGCAGCAATAGTATTTTCAAGAGCTATAATGTGATTTCACCTCTAAACATAAGACAAGGATCTGAGCTGAAGATGTCAAACTGATGTGGAAAATTATGCCAGTAAAGAATGGTGGCTGTCATCTTTTCCTTCTACAAAGAACAGTATAATAAGCAAAGCAGCATACAAACTGAGAGTAATATCCCATCTGTCCCTGCATTCAGAAAGATCAATTTCTAGGCATTTAAGCCCTTCTATTACATGCATGAATGGCCAGGCCTACAAAAATGCAACCCTCTGCATTCATTTCTTGGTGACTACTGTTTCCACTGGTAGGGACCAATTTGCTCTTCTGTTTGGGGGATCAACAGGAAGCAGAAAATTGTCCCAGAATATGGCCTAAAGCACTTGGACTACCATAACCTTGGGGAGAAGGTCCCCCAGTTCTTGTGGAATAGCCAGGCATTTCATTATTTCTAGAAAATGAAACACTGTCTCCTTCACCCAGGAAACTCACTGTAGTTCTTTAAGCATGCTACTATCAAATAGGTTTCTTCTGGAAAACAGGAAAGAAAGTTCAGAGCAACGCATTTCTAGCCCAGGACTGTGGACAATACTATTCTAACACAGCTTTTAATTCTTTAAACTTCTTCACCAACATAAGTTCCTGATAGCAAAAATGCTTCAGTGAGTCTTGGGCCACTCAAGCAATCCTGACCCTCATCTCCCAGAGCAAATGGCTGCTCACTGAACAGTGGATTCAGACCTGCAGACATGTTCACAGGATGTCAAAAGCCTTCCCTGGTCTTGCCAGTTGGAACTCTCATAGTAGGTAAGCCAATGTAGGTTTGTAAGGCAGGCTGGCAGGAATTCTTGCCTCCTTCGTAAAAATATATCAACTGAAGGAAGGAGCACTTGCTCTGAGTCTGATACTTTGGGAAAAAGGAAATGATAATGTGGATTGATTACTTAACAACTACTCAGAACAAATAATTTACAGTAGTTTTAAAACTAGCTGTAACAACTCTGAATCTCATGTAGACAAACTGTGTGTCAAATGCACTGAAACTTACAGCAAATTCAATTTTTAACCAGACACTGCATGTTGCAACATTTTAGGTCAATCAACTAAGAGCATACAGACTCTTTTAAACTATTTCTAATTTTTTTTAGAAGTATTAATGATATGGAGTTCTACATTTATCATCATTATTAATGGCAGCACCTACAGTAAGGTTAGCTCAAAAGTTTTCAATGCAATTACAGCAAAAGTTGTCTCATTTAAACAGGCCTCACTGCATCAACACAAACATAGTTGTGGCAGTCCAAGACTAAGAAAAATAGTATTTAGGAAGATGTAATCCCCTGAAATAGGCTAACACTTGGTTTATTTAACTGGTCCCCATCCAGTACCTAACCATTTTAGGTAAAATATTAAGCCGAAAATAGGACTTCTATGTCAATTTTGTCTATTTTTACCTACATAACAGGGACTAGGAAGAAAAAATGCCCCTGGAACATCTAAATATTTAAAACAAAGTTCCTTATGTCCGGCAGTAATTCAAAGTAAGTACGTTTCCGTGAGCACCTGGGCAGGGAAGCAAGGCAGCAGGAGCAGCATTATGTGCTGGTCACTGTCACCCCCTGACAGCGAGGTGGAGGGCAAAGCCTCTGCCAGCTGGAGCGCCCTCCTCAGTGAGCAGAGCCAAGTCAAAGGAGGACTCACTCTCACTCCTGTGGAAACCCAGCAGAGCCACCACAACACTGTCACCTTTACCAGCAAAGCCTCACTGTAAAACAACATCTAATCAAGCTCTACTAGTTTTAACATAAAAAAATAAATGTATCCAAATCAATTTAGGAGTCCAAAAGGAATAAAGTTTACACACTTGGGGACACTGGTGACGCTTTTTTCCCCATTTATAAATACTGTTTACAACACCAAGTATCACTGGAAGCAGATATTTAATCAAGAATCATGCAAAACCAAAGTATTGTTTGCAGGCAAATATTTTCCTGGGTCAAACTAAAAATTTCTATCCTGATCTTTATCACCTAAGTTGAATTCTAGTCCACATCTAATTTAATAGCTTAGGTCTTTCTGAAGGGACAGGTTATGACGTAAGCCCTTGCCGTACCTTTAGTTATAAAAAAGTTACAAATAAGAAGTCATCCCTACTGACACCAAACAGACTTTTTCAAGACCTGATTAAGCTGCCCATCAGCACTGATATCCCATATGTTAAAAGACTGCTAGTTCTTCACTGCTTAATTCAGGAAATTCATTTTAGCTTTGGCAAGAAATTAGCAATTAAACATATGTACAATGATACTTGTGCACAAAAATACCCACAATTTAAGGTAGAGAAGTGCCTACAGAAAAGCAGGTGACTACAGGATACTTACTTAAAAAAAAAAAAAAAAAAAAAAAAAGAAAATAAAAAGCTATCCCCCAAAACCTCATAGGAAATACCCTACTTTTACAAAGTCTTAATGTCCTTCACATAAAGCAAGAATAAGTATGTATGACCAAAATTATAATTTATTTCTAGAGCTCAATCTCAGGCTTTTTCTCACTTGTTACTACTGCAAAGTTGCTAAAAGCCCTCAAGGCAAGGATCTCTCAAGGATGAGATTAGAAGTATATGAACAAAGCACTTGTTAATTCTCCATAATATCAGTTTCTTATCACTGTAAGTTCACTTGCCAGCCAACACACATTCCTCAGAAAACTTTATATAAGGGTCTAACAATGTAAGTAGGAATCAAGATTTAAATCACCAGAATATATTACACCGCTAAGAGTATCCTAAACCACATTTCCCTTTAATTAAAAATGCTGTCTTCAACTCTTATTCAGCAAAATCCTCAATTTTGTATCAAGATTTTAGTCAAAACTATTTTCTAAGATGCAGAAAATATACAACACACACACTGAGAAAATAATGTGTTTCTTCTACCTTATTCTGCTGAATTTCTAGACAAATCTCAACAGTAAGTCCATCATGCCACACTCACTTCTGAAATTCAAGATATGCCTCAAGCTCACATCTGAGACACCGCTGTATTTTTTACAGACAAACACAAAAACTCTTGCTAAAAGCCATTAAAGTCAGTGGAAATGCCTTAACATGAACCTCCACTCATCAGTAACTGAGTTCCAAGCTATATCCATGAAAATTGCTGCTCTTTCAAACTTTGTTCACAAGATAAAACAGTTAAACATTAGCCTTTCTTTTCCACTGTAAAAAAATTTTGCAAGCCTGTAAAAGATTGTATAAAGCACCTGCAATTTTAAATTTCCCAATTCATCCTCCCTCTTCCCCAAGGGTTGCAACATCTTGAATTCTAAACCTAATGCTCTGAATTCTGAAGCAAAGTACAGTGCACTTCTCACTTTAGGAAAGCACCCCGTAGCAAGGTCATTCATTTCTCCTGCTAGAGACACAGAAATCTATGCCTCTATACACCTGTCCCTACTTGTTGGTTTGTTTTTTTTTTTAACCAAACTTTCCTGTAACCATAATATTTTAGGCCAAAAGTGTTAAGTTTTTCTACGCAAGATGCTGTATTTGTATCAAAACCGCACAGCATGAATCAGCAAACAAAGAGGTGCTCAGTGACGTTTGTTTCATTTGCAATAACACGCTTCTCCATGCTATACAAGAGCAATACTTTTTATTTGTGATCTGTTGCTGGGGGTTATATGGTTCGTTGGTCTTTTTGAGGCTTAACTTACATACTTCTGGTTGACACAGACATAATACTGCAATTAATTACCCGATTTATGCTCAAGAGTTGCTGGTTTGATAGCAGCTTTTTAAAGAAAGCAAGCACACTGAAGTATTTAATTTTTTCACTACAACACTAGTAAAAATAAAGGGGAAAAAACCCTTCGTTCTGAAGGGCAAACACACGTTTCACACACGCTCAAAAAGTACAGCAATGCACAGAGTTGCAGCTGTAGCAGATAAGAGTTAGGAACTACCTACTTTGAACGAGCCTGTACTGCCTCCTGCCTGAGAGGCCCGCACGCAGCCCATGCTTCCCGGCGGGGGCTTCCTCCAACTTTTCCTTTGTAAAGCATAAAACTGAGAGGTCAAAATGAAACACTGGGCACGCAGCTCCTTCCTGAGGGTGTGCAAAGGGTCTCTTGCACAGAACACTTCCCCCTCCAGTTTAAAGGCTGTGCTAGGATGGCCGATGGGAGCCACGCTGCCGAGGCGGTGGTGCGAGTACCCGCGCCGCAGGGGTCACGGCGCCAGCAGCCCTCTGTCCAGCCACCGTTCAAATTCATCATTGCCTCACAGTAATTTTCTCTGCTATCCATGTAGATCAAATTTTTGTATTTAATTTTACTTTTTTTTTTCCTCGTTTTTTCAAGGTTAGGATGCTGCACAGCAGCGAGCCACCACCTCAGACTTTAAACAAGCACACCTCCGCCGGCTGACTGCTAATGGAAGGCAAAGAGTTAACTTAATCACACAGATGAATATTTACCCTGGTATTTACTTTACAAATTTCCCCCTTTTCCCCTCCAGGTAAGGGAGCTGCGGAACAAAAAGAGCTGGCTGGAGGTCATTTCTACAGAGCCCTCCCAGGCGCGCTGTGGCCTCCCCACGCGGGGCCGGCGGCTGGTACGTTACCCGTGCAGAAGTTGACGAGCGCCGAGGGGTCGCAGGCTGCGGCCAGGCAGGGCAAGCTGTCTTCCATTCCTCCCACCGACTCCACCAAAGACGTCGAAGTGGCCCCTTCCTGGCTCCCAGCCGCTCTCCTGACACGGCTCACGGCGAGCCCCGGCACCCCGGCCCGGCCAGCATGCTGCGGGCTCCGAGGAGACCCTCCCGGGCCACAAAGCGTTGTTGGAGGCGGCTGGTCTGGCTGCCTCTCCCCGTAGCCCCGGAGAGAGCGAGAGGCTGGGACAGGGACAAAACTCGTCGGCTGCCGCAGGGAGTGGCTAACCCTCAGACGTCAGCCATGCACTCGCACAGGCGCTCGCTGGGCGCAGGCAGAGCAGGAACGCTGCTGTCCCTCAACACCACAGCGTTACGGTTTAGATGCCTCGTCCTAAGAGAGGCAGAGCTCGCCGACCTGCTTCCACACGGGGAACTGGCAGCTGCCTGCACTCAGGGTCTTGCATCATTCTCCCACGGAATCACAGCAACCAGGCTGTCGCGCAGCAAACCTGCCATCCTCTCCGGCCACGCTGCACCCCCAGGTACTTAACGGCTGGATTCGAAATTGTCACATTAACCATAAACGCCAACAGTAATCAATCTGCCCTTGGTCCGAGCATAAGCAACCATCAAAAATAGCTCACGACAAGGATTTTCATACTCGGTCAACTCAGATAAGCCATTATTGTTTCAACACATGTTGGTCTGTGTCAGAAAGACCACAAGATCTGATGTCAGTCCATGAAGTGACATGAGAAGTTCACACGGGGAGGGAGAGAGGAAGGGGGTGGTTGTTTCTTTAGTATTATATTTGAATAGTTTTCATATGACATCTTTTGAGACAGACATGCAATGACATCACTGGCAATATACTCCTATCCGTTATATTAAAGCAAAATACCACGGGTTAAAAGCAGCAGCTTTGCAAAGCTATCGTTCTATTCAGCAAAAGGGAACTCTTATTACAAATGCATTACAATCTATTTAGTGTGATCATGATTTCGTCTGTCTTGCAAGATGAAACACAGCCAGATGAAAACTAATGAATGCAACATGTGTTCATTCTTTTGGTAGCTGTGCCTGAAGCCAATTGGCAAAATGACTACAGCAAGATAAATGTCAAAACAAAACTAGTCATGAATATGTACTGCATATATTTTCCCCTCTTCTCTCATATTTCAAATAGTTTATTATTTTCAAGCTTTGCAAGAATATTAGATAATTCTGGATTAAAGTTTTGATTTCCACACAACAGTGGGATGGTAAAAAAAAAAAAAAAAAAACACACAGGGGAAGTCTGTGTCTCCATTCAAAAAACAAGGAGGAGCAGCAGCACTTTTTTCCACCATCACAAACAATTGATAAGAACGTTAATAAAAACACAAAGTTAAGATAGCACACAATGAGTTCTGTGTGTTTTCCACAGAATTATCACAATACGTAATTTCAGCAGTATCTTCCTTTTCCAGATGCTCCTGACACATCAGAGGAATCAACTCCTGCAGTGATTTAATAATTAAAATAAAATATATAAAGAGAGAAGAAGGTAGTCAGCTGAACACAGCTCTGCAGTATGAAGCCAGCCAGCCAAATACTGTGATTAGTAAGAGGGAGTAAGAAACTGAATAGTGGAAGACAATGAAGGGTAAAAGGCAAGAGCATACAGTTAAAGGGAAGGAACCTAATGATGCCGTGAGCCTCAATACACAGTCATGGCACTGGAATTGACCTAGACCCAACTTGTCCCAACCACTACATTGCATCACATCATTAGATCAAATATCTTCTTTGCAAGATGAAACACTGAGTCTTATCTTGGGTAGGTTGGACACACAAATTTATTTATTTATTATTTATTTACCACACACAGACACACATTTTGGTATCCCTTCAAACTCAACATCCTTCCTAATACAGCTATGAAGCCTTGAAAGAAATCGCAGGCAAATCCTCCATAAGGCCAGACAGACATTGTATGTGCTGGTAAAGACTGGCATAGAGCATAGAAAGAGGCTGGATTTGCAATTTTAAGTGGCGATTAGTGCTCCGAACAATGACAGATTACATATAACTGTCAAAAAGCCTCCAATGTAGTTCAAGTTATAACATTTTTTACAATGTCGCATTTTTAGAGTAAGCAAAACACTTTGTATTAAAAGTTTAGGATCTCCTACTGGACATGAAATACTGGTATTTCCAAGCATCTCCAAGCCTAATTTTTATCTCTACAAAGAATGGATTTCCTCAGCATAGAAAAAAATGTTGCATTAGGGCATTATTTTAAATAGAGCTTAATCCCTGCTGAATCAAGAGCATACAGGGCAAGGCAGAAGGAACCAAAACAAACATTAAAGCACCTTCAGAATGATCTGCTGAACATTAATGTCTGAAATAAGATTTCAGACAGCACACTGTGTACAGCTCACCCTGAAAAGAGCAGAAGTTTCAATCCACCCCACTGCCTGTTCTCTGTTGGTCTGAGGAGCCAGATCAAAATTCCCTGTGATTTGCCTTTAAATTTCCCATGAAAGCTTTAACTTATCATTAGGATTTTTCACTCTTCTAGCTCTGGCCCATACCTGGTCTTCTAAGCAATCTCACTGTCTTCAACAGCTGTTTAACCTTCTCATGTTTTAACACCATCTCAGGCTCCTCTTCCTAGCTGTTATTTCACCCAAATAGGGGGCGATGAGAAGGTAACTCCTTTTAAGTATTTTTAGGTAGGCACAAGCAAGTACTTAAAATATGGCACATACCAAAAGAAAACACCTACGACATAGGCAAGTAACCTTTGCCTAGGAAAACACCTCTCAGGGTATTAGTGGTGCAAAGTACACGACCAACCCTCTTCAATCTAACATAATAAATCCAGATAAAGATCAGGAACAGGGCTCCTCACATCGCACAAGTACAGATTAGTTTGTCGTTTGTCCCTAATATACAGATATATGGGAACACTGCACATCTGGTAAGAACAGCAGACAGTTCAAAGACTGCAACATCAGTCAGATGATGAACATACAAAAGGAGTAATTTTAGACAGATTGCAGGTTTTAACACACACACACACACACACACACAAAAACCCAAACCCACAACAACAACAAAAAACAGTCTAACCCACCTTTTCTTCAGAGGTGGGAGCAAATGGTTCTTCCAGCTTTTGAAGAGAGCCACAGAATGGTATGAACTCTTTGGGAGTCATCATTTCCATGTGAAAAGGAGGAAGAAGCATGTCTCTATTCTATATCCCAACCACTGCCTTCCAGTATCCCAAACCCAGCTAAGAAACTTGGGGGTGCCCGTGCCAAAACCACTGAACCCTCAACTGCACAGACTTCAGAACAGACACCTTGTCCCCAGGACACCTTTAGTAATTAAAAATGAAAGAGGAAGATTACTTATTGAATTTCCTTGGCAAGTGATCCTGCTACTAAGAAAATACCTGCACTGACATGAAATTTTAAAACTGGTTTTAACAGAACAAGGGGCTCTTCATCTCTTTCAAATTTAAGAAATTACAGATCCAAGAGCTGCTGCCTGAGGCAATCACATTCTTATCTTCCTTCCAAAGAATTACCTGAATCTCTCCCTACCTATCTTTCCTTCAGAAAACCTGTACTTACAGCTATACCTAAACAATATAAAGGAATAACTGTAGTGAGACTAGTTTAATGACCACCTTGCTGTTGAACTGCAAGAGGGCAGCACTAAATTTTTTTTTTCTTCAAATGTGTAAAACTAATTGTGTTTCCACCAGCAAACAATCCTTCAACTATTTCGCTTTCTTCTTTCGGAAAAGAAACTGCATCAATGTTTCAGTTGGCAATTAACACCAGGGCCAAACAGTATCACCTTTCAGCAACTGCATGAATCTCTGTTCCAGTGTTACCTTTACCTCATGGAAAAGAGTGAATAACAGTGACTTCTTTAATAACTACCAAATTCCTAAAAACTTGAAGCCTTTTATTCTTTTTCTGCTTAGGGGCAAAAAATAGTAATTATAATTAAAAAATCCTTTCTGAAATCAAGATACTGGTTGTGAATCTATGTTTTATCTGCAATCACCTAACCAGCATAACAGATCAGAACTATCTCATCAGATGAGACATAAACAATTAAGCACAGGTTTAAAATATGCTTATTGGATCAGGCCTGTTTCTATCAGGACTTGATGAGAGGTCAGTAAGCTGTAAAGGATAAGGACAGCCTCACACATTCCAGTGCTCCCATTAACACCTGTGGGATGCAGCAGCCTCTGCTCACTCCTCTTCACTCCAGCTACTGGCACTGTAATAAAACCTATTAAAGTCCCATTCTCTGAAGCATTAATACCAAGAGTGACAGAAGGCAGGACCTTTGGCTACAATTAAGGTCACTTAGAGCTGGCATATGGCAGCGCTACTGCTAAAATAAGCATCCCCGCCCTTCTCCTGCATCCTTGTCATCCTCATCCTGCTCTTGCCAACAGCTTGCAGGGCTACACCAGGAAGCACACCAGGAGACCAAACAACATGAAAACTAACCCATCAACTTCAAAACTCACCAGGCCAGTTCATATGGCACAATAAACTATGTTACAGCAGCAGGAAAGTGGTAGCACCCTCTGGAAAGAGTGGTGGGAAGAGTACCCTGCCTTGTCAACAGCAGCTCTGCCCATGGATGACTTAATGTGATTGTGAAACAGCTACACTTGTAAATCACATTTCATTGCCAGAAAACTGAGCGAAACAAGAACTGACACAGAAGAGACTGAAGTCCTAAGCAAGCAGCGCCAGGGTAGGATGAGGATGTGGCAGAGTGTGCAGCACTACTAGAGGCCGTTCCCTATCACCCCTCATAGATTGTAAACAGAGCTCCCTTGTAAAAGGGCATTTTTCTCAAACAGAGATAGCATGCTGGAAGCATGAGAAACAACAGGTGTACCTCGCATCTTAAAAGCTGTCCTGAGTCTGTCCTCCAGAACTATGCCATACCCACGTCCACGAGGCCAAGCCATCCCAGGAAAGGGATCTGAATGGACAAATTTCATTCCCAACCCACATTTCCTAAATCAAAAAATGAAACCCAGAAACAATACCAAACCTTTCAAATACACATACGTATTTTAAGAATAACCACCCGAATGTCTATTTTTACCAGGTGGGTTTTCTGCTCCATCAGCTGCTTACTCTTGTTTACAGAGGCAGCTGCACTAACACGACAGAGGTGGCAGCAGTCTGGTGTGGAGAGTACGAAGGGTGGCAGTGTTTAAGGCTGGTATTTCATTGAGTGCAAGAGCAAACCGCAGCTGCAGCATGCCTTCCGCTGCCTGCTTGGAGCACTTGCACAGCAGACTGCTTGCAGCTGCTTTCCTGCCTACCCATCAAGTGCAATAAAGAAAGAGCAAGCAAACAAGTTGAAAATGCATTAAAATTGAAAATGTTTCAGCCATGAAAAGGTTTCTCCTACAAATTCTGTTTTGGGTATATGTTCCAGAATACTGTCCAGACCACATACCCTACATGGTGGCCCATGAAAACATGCAACCGTGCTCCTGAGAAAAGGAAGAATCTGAACACCAGCATGCTTTTTAGGTGCAATCTGCGTTTTTGTGGAGATGGTAATTTTTGTCCCTCATTAAGAACCTGCCCAGCTTCAAACGCAGAAGTTCTGCATAGCTGAATTTTTTAAAGGTACAGGTAAATCATACAAGGCTGTTAAATATGAAGCATTTCCATTTTCTGAAGGTGATCAGCAAAAGTTTGATTCATAATAGAGAATGACTAACTGATAGTCTTAGTCATACTAAAGCTATGTTATGAACTAGCTATAGTTAAGTAATTGCTGTCTAATCATTTAGCTTATGCTAACAAAAAGAAAAACCCTGCTTTTGCCACACAAAGAGACAAACTGCAAAAGTGTTTTCTAAAAAAGCACTTTCAAAATGATCTACTTCTAGAAATATCACACTGCTTAAGAGTTGCATATTCTTTAAAAAAATAGCTAAAATGTCATCCTTCTGTATTAAAACTCTAAATGTTGGCTGTTTCCATTAACATACTGCTGCTATGTTGACTATTTTTTCCTACTTTTAAAAGTAGGAAAAATAAACTTAATTAAATGTAAAAAAAACCCAACAGAATTTGATAGAACCTGCTCTTTATGACAGAGACCAGCGAGTTTCTCACTATCTACTTTGAGATGCTGAGGAAGTAGAAAAGCCTTTATGAAAACATCACTAACAGGAACAGCAATCCTTCATGCAGAACTAATTCTTACTGAGAATGTCCAGCATGAGAACTGTGGATGCACTGAAGACTTACACAGTAGCTGACTGGCTCAGCAGTGCACTGGGACAACACAATCCTCATTACACACAGAAAGCTACTCAGGGGAGATAGGGAATAGCAGGCCGCGGATAGGGATGAGAAATTCATCCCATAGGGTGGCTCAGCCATAATCACACGTCTTGGTATGGCATGTACATGAGGGAGAAAAACCACAGACACTAGTCTGGCTCAATCTAGATGGCTAGGAACACCTTTCAGCTTCCAGACTTCTACATATGTCAGCAGCACACAAATCTACCTGAGGGGTGGGGTTATCAGCTCCATTTGTGACCGCACAGCATAAACACAGTATCTCTGATTTAAATATTACCTAGCACACGCAAACGTGATGTAGGTGTTAAGACCTTAAACTATTACAACACTTGAGAGTTTGACCTTATCAAAAGATCATTTACAGCCACACAGTTTTGACATACTATATATAACAGCTGTACACTCCATAAATTAACTACCCTTCTGATGGCACAGTGTACTAAACAAAGTGGTTTAAAGGGAATCTGTAGAGACAGTTTTTTATTTGTGTCATTCCTTTGAACTTAGTTGAAAGCAGATTTTGTACTCAGTAAAATGGGTCACAATAATAAACATCATGCTTCGTTTACAAATATAGGATTGAACTGTTGTGAAATCCTCAGGCAGGGCTTACGACCTATACTGTTGGAAGAACATAAAAGATATACGTGTATATTTTTAACAAAGACAAATATTGAAACTCCTGGATTTTATATTGTTTTTTCAGTAGCATTCTCAGTATTATATTTCAGCTTCACTTTAAAACTTGGTGAATATAAAATGGGAAGAACAAGCCATACTTTTTCCATGAATTGTTTGATTAAAAATCATTAAAAGGAACCACTTTGGTTTACACACAGGGGTCAAAGGACACCTTAACTAAGTCAACAAATTAAATCTGCCAGACTAGAAGTCACACTTACTTGAAAGCCTGAATAACATTATTGACACCAAATTAAGTATTGATTTCCAATTTATTCTTCCTGGAGGAATAGTAATGTTACAGAAAACTGACACTCTTGCCAACCTCTCTGGAGACAAACAAAGGAGAGTAAGAGAAAAGCAACCCACCTTTTTCATTGGTAGCTCTTTCACAGGTCAAGAACAAGTACAACTTTGACTACAGAAATAAGTGTTCATATTGCCAGAAAAAAACATTCTATAGATCAGGAAAAATAACTTCTTCCTCTGGATTATCAATCCTGTTGTGACAACTAAAGGTCAAAGCAAAGACCAAAAAGGCTAATTAAACAGAGGAAGAAAGAGAGAGGGAAAACTTTGGTGTGCAGAGGTCTAACTAAACTGGCAGGTTAGCAGCAGTGGTGTAGACAAAGTGAAACCACACTATGGGGGAAAAACACCACACAAGAAAAATGGAGAAGGTCCTTGGTGGCTTTAAGAAATGCAGTTATATTTTCCAGAAATCCAGCTTACCAAAGCTTCAGGGATGTACTAAAGGTCAGAAGCAGCAGGAATTTCATGGTATCGTATTACGCAAGAGGCATTTTCATACACTGCAAAACCACCGGCCCAAGGAGGTGGGGATGGTTACAGAAGTGTATGATAGAGCTCCCTATGCCCTTACTTCACCGCAGGAAGCTTCTGTAATCCAGATCTACCTACTCATCTTCAAGTAAGAAGAGCTGGAAAACAAGAGAACAACTCAAAACGTACTGAAGACTTGACTTAAAAAGGAATTTAATTAAGCCTCAAATGAAGGGTTTACCCATCTGTTCTTTGAGAAGAATGAAAGTCCATGATCTAAGTGAATAAAAAACCAGAGGTGATGGGACTACAATTAATAGCAACTTACTCACTAGCATAAGAGAAAATAGCACTGATTGCTTTAAGCTCCTGAAGTCTTTGGATAAGGAATAATCTATATATACACACTTGCACAGGAAGCAAGCTAAAAGACTTAAAACTATTCCCCCCCCGTCCTTTTTTTTTTTTTTTTTTTTTTTTAAATACATACTATGGCAGCATTTGTTTGGGGTTTTTTTAACACAAAAGGGTATCCCCAATCCATGAAGTCAGGAGGCTAATTAGTTGCTTACGTGACAGTTTACATGATCAAGACTGATATGAGCACAATTTAGCCACAGGATTTTTGGATAGAAACTTGACAAATACCTTTACACAAAGCTTTTTTCAATTCAAGCTTGAAGGAATTTGTGTGTGTGTGTGTGTGTGTTGTTTTTTAACACAAAGTTCCATCCTACAGACAACCTGAACATACCACTTTGACTTAAACTTTGTATTCCCTATGAAATGGACTATAAACATTTTTTCTCTTATCAGCTTGTACAATGTTTAGAGCAGTCCACAATCCCAAATGGAGAACTGCAGAACTGTAACTGCACATGGCTACACTGCTTTTAAATTATGAACACAATAAAGCATCATTGTATTTACTGTCTATGTTTTTATTTCATATACCAAAACTTTTAAGTAACCGAGACTTGATCTCAAGACAGTCTTGAAACATAAAGATGTCCAAACCTTAGTGAAGTGTTCTAAATCAGTTAACAAAAGTAGGATTATTTTTTTTAAATCATGCCACATCTGGCCATTTAAATACTCCATCTAGTAAAAAAGACCCCAGACTCCCACATTCTTCCTTTTTTTAATCCCCAAACAATCAAAAATGGAAAAAAAAAAAAAACACTTTAAGTTTTTGTCAATAAAAAAGCTTCATAAGTCAAACTGTAAGAATTATTTATTTATCAAGTTTTTTATCAGCATTGGAGCTTACAGGACACTGAGCAACTGACAAAATTACATTTCCAGTGTAAGTTTTATTTAGTAGAAATATTTTGCCTGTTATGTCTATAAACAGGAAGACTCAGCTATTTCCTTCAACCAAGTGCTAGAGACCTACTAACGTAACAGAGCCTACAGCAACATCAGCTTGAAAGTAACAAACCTGTAATGCTGGACATTTATTTATATTTATCCATTGGCAGTATTTACATGCAAATAGCTATACTTTTGTACCTTTCAAGATTTTCTTAACAGGGGATTTATACTTCAGCATTTGTTTTGCTACTCTCTCAACAGAATTCTAATCACACATTTTGTTTCACCAAAGGAGGAGTATTTGATTTAATGAATAACTCATTTGATTGAGTAATCAGTCAACCGACTTTATCTGATTCATCGCTATCAAGTGGTCAGCATTACATTCCATTAAGGCAAATTACATGTTTTAAAGCATACCTGCAATCAGAGGAAGTCAGTTTGTTCTCATAGCATTCTAAAAACTCACAGAGGATATGTGCGTTGGAAGGAGGGGGGGAGAAGTGGAAAAAAAAAGAGGATTAAATTAAACAACAATTTGGAGGAAGCATCTTGCTGCTTTCTGTCTCCACTGATGAAATCAGGCTATGGCACTAAAACTGAAGTGAGAGAACAGGGTTTATCTGTATTGTTCCCTTCCTTTTCTCATTCAAAAATTATTTGCTATCTTTAGGCAGGATATATACATTGGAAGGAAGAAACTAGTGAAACAGTAAACTGAATGCGATCCGATCCTAATCACCCACCCCAAGAGCCTTACAAAATGGTCTGGAGGTAGAATCTGAGACCACTGAGCATGGGCATCTCATGTCAACATCAACATGTGAGGAGTATTTGGTCTACAGAAAACTTGGATGTTTACTTTCATTAAAAATAAAAGCTGTCTGAATCTGTAATGGCAGTATTTTAAAAATATTAAATAGCAAAGTCCTCCACTCTACAAGAACACATTACTGATTTTCAAACCCACAGCGGCACCTTGGGCTGTCTGTATCACACACACGTATACATGGTGTGGAGCACCTTGATACAGGCAGGGACAGTGCGGTGGCTTTTCAGCACAGGTCTGCACTCCTACAGACAGAATGGAGCCAGGCACTGGCTGTGGGAAGGAATCCAGCCACCCCTGAAAACACACCAGAAAATGCCTGCAGATAACTGCTTTCAACATACCACTCTTCAGTAAAAGGAGCAGAGTGGAAATAACCCACACTTGGCACAAACCTCTCGAGTCAGGAGTTTGGTTTAGATCATTAGCAAATTAGTGGTTTAAACTAGATTTGCTGTTGGAAGATTTGATTTGCTAAGAAATTTTAGATCCTGCTGCACAATTTTGCAGGGAGGAGTTTGCCTGGCAGCTGCAGCACTGGGTGGATTTGGGGGGAAAGCTTTGAACACAGACCACATCTGAAGGTGGGGCTCAACAGGATAAAAATCAGTGAGAAACTCCAGCTGACTGAAAAGGGACTCACCGCCAGTCTATCATACCCTTTACTCTGATACAATTTAACATAACATGGCAATTCTAAAGAGGTATTAAAACAAGGCATACTCACATACAAAAATCTTCTGAAAAACAAAATGTTAATAAAACTAAAACAGCATTTGGACAACCTGGGATGTAGCAAATACTATATAATACTATCATTCCTTCTTTTATAACATCATATTCCAAATTATTATCAGAGCTATTTTTGTAAGAAAAGAATGGCTACTAATATTATTACTGCATCAGTTAAAAAAAAAAGCTTTTGCAAATTATTCAAGTACTTTGATTTCTCATATTTGTTTTGCTAGAAAAATGTTTAATACATTCATAAAGATGACAAAAACAAAGATACACTGACTTAAAAGAATTCCATAGAAATAACTGCTTTAGAGTACCCAGTAATGGAGGACCAGCACAGGTTTTACTGACTTGCTTATTCACCAGATTAATTCCATTAATGTGTATTACAATTATTAGGTGAGTCTACATACTAAAATTATTTTGTATTATACAGTAATATGTTAAGGACAGTTTTGCTTCCTATGAGACTGTAAATGTGAAAATCAGTTCACATCAGTTAATTCATTATTAAAATCTGAAACATTAGTTACTATCAGAGACACTTTCCCTAGAGAGAAACTGTTACTGGTTTGTCATTTGTGTTTTAGTTCTATCTAAAATTTAAAAAGTAAGATGGTATAACTGAAGCCTCAGAAATAAGTACTTTTGTAGTTAATAATAGAAAGTCATCTTTTCCTCCTATATGTTGCTGCCCTAGTACTGTTGTAGATACCATCCCTTGTGTTAAGGAATAATATAAACTAACTCCCCAAGCAAAGCATTCCATTTTTTAATTTTTTTTTTTTTTTTTCAAATGTTCCATCGCTTTGGGTTTCTTTACAACTTAACCGAAGCAGCATAAGCAAGATAGTGCACTGTCCTACACAAAGCATTAAGCACGCTGACATCATACCCCTTAGCCACAGAACCAAAGATGTTGAAAAAATCCCACATCAGAAGCCTTCTGCTGACTTCACAAAACATGGAAGAGTACGGGAGAATCAGTGTTTCAAGTACACCTGAAAACAGCTGATATAAACCACTGATGATCAAGTATGCTGTATTTGCTTTTGAAACTATATGACATTTCCAGGGAATTGGGAGGGGAGAACTATCAGCCTCCTGCTGGGGAGGGGGATTATTTCTTCTAAAATTGCAATGAAATTTTGAAAAAATATTGAAATATTTTTCAGTAGATGAGATGGCTGGAGCAGAGTGAAGCCCCCCAGAGGGGAATAAGGTTCTCTGCTGGGCACAGTCACTAGATAGCAGGATTTGTTCAGTGAGATAGTTTTAACAGAACAGTTATAAACAGTGTCAGTTCAAATTAAGTATGTTTGTTTAAGCCATATGTTATATGACAGGCATCTGCCACATCCAAGCTTTTATAATATATGAAGCAGGTCTTAAATACAAGGCCAACCTCAGAAGGCTGAATTATTAGAAGGGCGTCAATGTTTTTTTGTCATCTTGTGTTTGCTAATTCAGGAATTTTTTTTATTATCCCCCCCCGCCCCCTTAACACTGCAGCCCTGAAGATGTCTGATTTTCATGCTTTTTCCTGCTGTAACTTTGAGGCCTGTTAACTTTTCCGCTTTATTAAACAAACACAGAAATCCTCTTCCTCGTAATTCACAGCTTCCTCAAGAGTGGCTTTAAAGAAAACCAAACTTTTGAAATGCTCACATCATACCCCTTAGCCACAGAACTGATGATGCTGAAAAAAATCCCACACCAGAAGCTACAGAAGGCCTCTTCTACCAGATGGACTGCTGGAGTTCAGTCCCAGAATATGCAGCTCTTGGTAAAGCTCACTTCACTTTGGCCTAATTGAACATTCACAACCAAAATGAACAAAGCCTCTTATTTTTATAGGTCACATTGATTGTTCCAATGCATGCTGATCCTATCTTCTACAAACAAAGCCAGGATTTAATTGCACTGGAGCATTAAACAGAAAGCTTTTAAAACTCTTTTCTATTTAACCTATCTGAATTGCAAGTGGCTGTGCAGAAAGGAGTGAAGTGTGTGCCATTCTGCAAAATAACCCTTAGTCAGATATATGGGCAGGTACATTTCCAAAGTAATTTCAAAACACATAACTGATAAGGAAGAATTATGAGTTTGCCTTTCTAACCTTCCCACAGATTAACACAATTTCAGGCTCCTAAAAAATAAGCACATACCCTGCTCTAGCTGACATTGCTGGATTATTCCAAGCACAGTAACAGCAAATGCACACATTGGAATTATCAGTGCAAAATACCTAAATTTCAGTTTAAACCAGGAAAGACTGTATATTTTTGCTTCTATTCATTCTTCTAGATGTATGACAAAATTCTGCGCCCATTACAATTTTATAATTCTTTGCAGTAAAGCATACTGATGAAAACAAAATCATGAATTTTTCACATTAAGCAAACAGTAAAATTTCCAGTCCACTGGAAAACCTAGCAAAGTAGCCATTTATTAGTCATGCCCAACAATTCAGAGGTACACAACAGTATTCCAGATACACAAAGGAAAAAAAGAAAAAAAAAACCAAACCACAAGCCACACAAACACAGGTCACCCTCCAAACCCTCCTATACTCCCTTTGCAATAGGATGGATTTCTATACTTCAGCCAGTATTTTGTTTCCCAAACCCTGCACTGAACGAGGCCCTTCCTACAGTGAAACCTTGGCTGCAATGCTTTTCTAGCAGATACAAGAGAAGAGCCACTTCCAGCTCTGTGACAGATGTGACACACAGCAGCACCACAGTCTCTCCAAAGCAATTATAACCTCCTGGGAGCACCAGGGAAGAAGATGCCACAAACTCCCAGCAGCACTCATACAAACGGTCGGGTCTGTTTACAAATTCCTCAAGCAAACAGTAAAACTGTTTGCTCCTCTTTGTCAACACGCACAAAGGTGGTAACTCCACAGCTTTGAGAACAGAGCAGGTGTAAAATGGGCATGTTCAACATTAAGCACCAAGCAGAAAATAGTATGTAGGGAACAAGTAGCAATGAGGGGAGACTAGAGGGTCAACAAAACACCTTTATTTCCTTTAAAATATTTCCTTTTATCCTGGTTTTGCTTTTCTTGCCTATTTAAAGCATGAATTGCTGATTATAGGAATAGTTTTGAGACTCCTGTTATGCTACAAAAAGTGCTTAGATGTATTATGAAAGGGTATTTTTCACTTCTCAATCTAATAACTTTCTGAGTATTTCTTCTTAGAAATGTACACCCTTAGTCTAGGATTTCCCACAAAATACACAATTGTTGTCCTCTCTGAGCATCAAAAGGACAGACTGAGAAAAGAGATTTAAAATTTACATTTTATTCCACTCCCCATAAGGGACTACGCCTGGATTAGCAAACATTAACAAGATTCATTTCAAATGTTTATTTCTTGTTTGCCCCCTTCTCCCTACCACAAAGCAGAGTTGAAAGACCTGGCACTAATCTTTCTTTTATCACATGGCAAATAATAGAACTCAACACTCAGTAAAATCTGCACTTTCCCAAATAAAGACTAAAAGCTCCCTTTCTTGTCTAAGTGGGACTTGGTTATAATAGTCCCTAGATCTCAACATGAAGTCATCTTAAATATAACCTGCTTACATGGTTAAGCAGGTTCCTTAGCAATATGACCAAACAAGATCCCACCTGCACAGGGGGCAAAAAAAAGTGTCCTTCAAGATTTAGCAGATTTCTTAAAGAAGTTATCACCCCAATGTATCTCACTGCCCCATTGCAGTTACAGACACAGACACCCTCATGAGCATTAGCTGCCTATGGAGGAACCCCCTGTCACTTCCAGGGTGGTTTTGTGCACACTCCTTGGGAAGGGCCCAGCTGCACCACCAACCTATGCTCCGTGGAAGACCAGGGGAGCTCTCACTGTGGAAAACTGTACAGACAATGAACAACACCAGCACAGAGCAATGTGCCACGCCAGCTCTGCAGCACCTTAAGCCACAACAGCTCTGAACTTAACTCCAAATTTCATTTAAAATATCTTGCAAGTTGAATTTGCAAATATACGTATGTATGTGGGCATGCATCTGTGACCTGCAAAGCTAGGTACCTCCTGGCCCTTCAGAGCGAATCACTTAAGGTGCATAAAGGATAAACCTAGCACCAAATTGGAGAGTGCTTACTGTAAAATGCAACTGAGTTTTAACAGGTGCTGTATCTGTTCAGTGACCATAAAGGAGAGGAAGTGAGAAGACAAAATGATATTTATAAATTGTTTCTGGGCTTAAAAGCCTAGAAATCCTTTTTCTCATGTGAGTCCCTGGTCAAGGGGAGATTACACTAACATCTCCACAGATGTTTAGAAAGAGTAAGAGAGACCTTGTTTCACCCTGCCCCTTCTGAATTGCTCAGCATCCTTCCCCATATCTGACATCATTAACATTAATAACACACTCAGCTGTTAAGGAAGCGGCAGCAGCAATATGCCTGGGGCTACTTGGCTACAAAGATCTACAGAGAAGAATCAAATCTGGAACTGTCAACCAGCACAGACAATATTAGGCAGAAATCTCAACAGCTGACAATCCTGAATATTTTTTATATAGAAAATAATCTGAACAGTATTACTGCACATGGTACAAAGATAAATCATAGAGCATTACAAGAAGTTGTTAGGCAGGATGTGTCCCACTTCCTCTTCCTCTTCATTGAAAGCTAAACAACATAAATCACAACTAGTTATTTCAAATGTAATCAAACCCTGCCAGGCATCACGACTTGCTAATGCTTCCCCTCTGCCCATCTCTCCTCACCATTAACTCAGAAGAAAAAAGAAAAGATCCAACACCCTCTGCACACCAAGGTCTACAAACTCACAATGAACAGACTTGATGACGTCTTCCACTTCTGGAGCTTATGTAAAGCTAAATAACAACAACCACCACCACCACAACAACAAAATTTGAAAAAAAAATGGGGAGGGATGGCAGGAAGTAAGAGTAAAGGGAAAACAGAAACCACACACACATAAAGCCACAAAAACACAGGAAGCACAAAAGAGGGTCTGAGCAATTCAACAAAGGAAGCACTCAGAAATGGTATACCAACATATATAGCAGATCCAGACCTACAAGTGAATTTTAACCATTCAAAACTTACACAATTTCATAGCATGGCTAACATCTATCACTCCACTTTTAGAGAGGAACCACTAACAGTTACACATACAGTACATGCACCTTCAAGCAGATCCATTACTGTGTACATGGAATTAGAAAAAAATTCAGTTAATTCCTGGTGTGATTAGACATTTTATATGAGTTTTTCTGCTCCTACACTTTCTCATATCCTAAAATTGTAATTAAAGGATCACGTCTGGAAAAAGAATCGTACAACCTCTTGGTTTTAGACAGCTACAATTCTTGTATGGCAGTTGTTAATCTGCCAGAAATTCCCCTATAGACGTTTCAGCTCTCCCACGCAGTCTTTGGTCCTTAAGTAATAAGTCTCCTGCAGAATTTTTTTAAACTCACACAAAAATAATTCAGCCACACATTTCTCTTGCATGATGAATCGTTCTCCACATTAAGATGACAATGTGAGCACTGACACAGCAGAGATTCAAAAGTAGAAGTGTTAGTCTCACAAAAGATGAGCCATTGCCACATTAGGAAATACAGTAAGTAAATTAAGAGAAACATAACCTTTGAAAGGTAGCCAATACTTACACAAAGGATAAAATTGCTGGACAGTCAATGAGGGAGAAGAAAAAATAAAGGAAGAGAAGTACTAAATACACACAAATCTTCATCAGTGGACTCATCCATCAAAACTGACTAGTGTAGAAAGATGGAGCAATTGACCGTACCACTGAGTTTAAGAGCTTGACTTACTATGTTTTATGGCCAGGGAGGATCAGGCTGACTGTGGAAGGCAGCATTGGCTGCTGTGCAGCATATTGGCAACATCTATCCTCTACACACCAACAGCAACCACAACACAGGCACCCAAAGCTGCAAGATATTCAAGCTGGATTTAAAAAATGTAAAACTAAAAGAATGAGGAAGCACTGTATTCCAAGTGGTTAAGAAATAAAGAACAGCTGAAACATAACAGACTGTCATCAATTACCACTTTGGAGAGCAATTGTGATCCTAAAGAGATTTACATCTATACACAGACTGAGGTCCACAGATAACTCCTCACAGAATGCTAATGAAAATTGTGAATTCCTGGGAAAACCAACATATTCTATTTAAAAACAAACAAACAAACATGAATGTTAGCAATGGCATAGACATTCCTTTGGGATTCGTATTCCATAGGGATTCCTTTGGTCAACAGGATTCATCAGCCACAGGTCAACAGGAATGTGTCAACACCAGTTCACACTGTTGGACAGGAGAGGTGACCAGTAGCTAAGCAAACACAAACCAATCCTGATCATTTCTGGTCACATCCTAGGGACAGGTCAATCTGAAATTTGGGAAGGCCAAAGCTTAAGAAAGGGCTGGAACTTGTTAATGGGGCAGACAGATTTCAGATTTCCACTCATTGGGTTTGTTTTCCAAGCTGAAGAACAAATTTGATGAGGAGGACTCCAGACTACCTGAATGAATAAAAAGCTGACCTGCAATGCTAAAATTAAGCAGAAAACCTCTTTTCCACAAGTGGAAAAAAGCTTAAGAAAGAAAAGCATGTTTCAAAGGTTACAGGGTACCAAGTAAAAAGGTTACAGAGTAAAACCAAGAGGAAGCCTGCTTGAGCTGAAGCGTATAAAGGAAGCATTGAGGGCACCACTGTTACTATGCACTGCAGCTTAAAACCAAGGAAAAGCAGCTACCTATACACTGAGGTTTAAGAAGATGTTCCAAGAAAAAATAAGTAGGTATAAACAATGAAGCAATTTTTTTGCCTTCTGTTTCATTAAAGAAATGAATGTTATACTGAAAATTAGGATAGGGTAGTGGTTATTACCACATACAGTATGGAAACAAAACTAGAGCATTTACAGGAAGAAATAAGGGGGTCTGGATAATCTCCACCCCTCAACACTGAAATAACTGGCACATACAACAGTGACAGGTATGCCAAAAATCATTACAAGAAGGAGGGGGGAAAGGAAGTGTTTTGAGGAGAGAAGGAAAAGCAGTCTTGGCACTACAAAGGCAAACGCATGACCTTGATAATACAAGATCTGAACAAAAGAAATCAAGGAAATGTAATTGAACAGTGAAATGAAGACATGGCAAATTTGATTTTACCTGGGTAATTTATTCCTCAAAAAAGAACAATATAGTGAGATTAATCCCGAGTTAAAGCAAGAATTGGTGTCATATCTCACAGAACAATAGTTAAGGTACAGACCTGTAACATTTTCAAGTTGTGCAATGCACTGGGATGAGGACAGACAAGAAAAAGCTAATATATGCAGACAAAGAGCAGGTACTGCGTTCCCTAGATTTTGTAAG
Source organism: Megaceryle torquata (assembly GCA_024611175.1). Lineage (NCBI taxonomy): Eukaryota > Metazoa > Chordata > Aves > Coraciiformes > Cerylidae > Megaceryle > Megaceryle torquata. The sequence continues at coordinate 75,579 of JANIJG010025961.1, forward strand.
ATTTGGGCTATTTAATAAGTTATGTAGGGACTGTACAGAAAAGCAGGTATCCACTAACAGCTTCTGGGAGACCAGTGTTTGAAGAATTTGCTCTTCCTGAAAGCATCTCACAGGAATTTGACAGTCTTTTGGGCTAGCTGAAGCAACACAAATACAACAAAGCTTAAGCATATAAAATAAAAGACAAATGACTTCTGTTATGATCTGAGACCCATTAACAAGAGGAGTGAAGGGAGCTGTCAGAGCATCAAAATGTCAAGGCTAATAGGATCGTGTGATAACAGCTGTTTTGATACTGATGCTGTGCAGTAGTTCTACACACCATAATAAAAAGGAATTTTCAGTAGAAAAACAGCATCAATCAATTATATAAACTGTTGGTAAACCATTTTTTATAATTCTATATATAGTTGTGACTTCCTAGTCCAAAGCAAAACAAACAAACAAAAAAACCCTACAAAACCATGTGGCTTCCCCCAAAGCCAATTTAACATAAAGAGGTGCAGAGAAGACTACTCAGAACATACAGGATAGAAAAAAATCTATTTTATAAGGGAAGTTAAAGCACTTGGGATATTCTAGCCTAGCAATTAAGTGCTGAAAGCAACACAGTTCTGTGTGTATGCCTTGAGTAAAGCAGGAAAGGAAAATCAAAAAAGGAAAGTCTCACAGGAAAAGGAAAGCTTGTTTAGGCGTGAAGGGCAGAGGCAGAGAGGGTGGCAGTGTCAGTCAAACTAGATGAGGGCATTTCAAGAGAGGATCTCAATTTTGTGTGAGGAACAAAGGCAACTCAAGCACTCCTAGTTTAAGGCTTCAGGTGTTCAATCTGACCAACTTCCCAAGAGGCAGTTGAAAGAGGTTCGATTGTACACTGTACACTATAATAATTTAAATTCTGCACTGATAGCTTCTGCTGACTGAGAGAGAGGAGAGGGGAAAAAAAAAAAACAAAAAACAAAAAAAACCACCTTCCCAACCATCCACTGCCTGGATCAGGAGCAGAAGGGCTTCCATCTCCAAGAAGGAAGAGAAATTACTTGATCTGGATAGTAGGGCAAGCTGTACTTCAACATGAAAACAAACTTCAGGAGAGTCTGCATGGCACCTCATTCATATTTTTATTACCGCTTCAGTGAATCTTTCCTGGGTCAGACTTCTGTAGTTTAGGCATGGCCTATTCCCCCACTCAGCTAGACATTTCTATTTAGTACATTACCTGCTGTAACATGGATGTAGAAAAAAATATCTTGATCTTTTTTGGCGTCTCCCTAGGGCATGCTACAGTTCATTCACTCTTCCATCTTTTTATTAAAGTTTAAAATTTGTTAGAACACGGTGGGAGAGGGTACAACAGGCCCACCTAGATTTAAACTTTTCTTTCTTACATGACTGTTTGGGGAAATTGTCCCTTTCAACCCTCCATTCCCAAGTCAGCTGTACTTTAATAGTCCATTACAAGAAGAGAAACAAATCTCAATATTTACTTTTTGTTGAACCATCAGATAAACGCTGGGTCTATTTCTGTGCTATGCACATTCTCCCACAATTTCCATTACAAGGTATGCACTAAGCACTTTGACAAGAAGCTCCCCACTGCTAAAAATCTCAGGGCTAAAAGAAAAAGGAAATATTAATTTAGGTTTTGGTTTCAAACAGAAATAAGTTTTTAAAATCCAACTGTAATTCCTCCCAAATTACCCCACCGCAAATCAGGCTCGCACAGTCTAGCAGCTTACAGACATAAACTTTAGATGTTGCAAAGTGAATCTGAATCCCATTTTACTGGCATCACCTTTCATTTATTTAACTGTCTTGGACTACCAATGACTAACAATGGATTCATTTGTTTAGAAATGCCTCATAGTAATTTTTGTTCTCTTCCCAATTTTACATGACGTCCAGCAAACAGGACTACCTGGACTGGGTGTAATAAATAAGATACATACAGTGGCATCTGCAACTAATTTTTAACCATTGTATTAATGATTAAAAATAAATAACATTTAATCATTATATATAATCATCATATGATCAAGGTATGCAGACATACATGTTATATGTTTTCATATTCTTGGTAAGGCAGGCAATAAGGCCTAAAAAGTATATCTGTATGATACCTCAGTAGAAATCATATGCATGATCCAATATTATTATTTTTTCAGCATATTTACATATTACTTTGCATATACCTCTAGTCTTACTCTTTACTTGAAAGTAAATAAGCTATAATACTTTAAAGTAGTTAGCTTTGAAAAAAATGTTCTCTTCTCCAGTGTGCAAACATGCCTGCACCCTATTTAAAAATGAACTTCAGCTCTCCATCCTTACTTGTTTTTCATTATTGGGGGTGGGGGTGAGGAGTGGTGTTTTCTTTATTAATAAATTATGTAATGGTAAGCTCTGGAAAACAGTCTGTAGCTTTCCAAAATCAGCAGGCTACTGTCAAGTCCAAAGCAATAAGGAACTATGAAAGGAAGAAAGTGCACTTGATTTGCACAACTTATTCAGATTTTATCTTGATGGTGACTTTACAGTCGGGGGGGGGGGGGGGAAGGGAGATAACTGAAAGGAAGAATAAAAAGGCAAAAGTCTACTTCAGTGGGTTTGTGGGTTTTTTCCTCTTCTCATTCTTTTCTATGTATAAACGATGAGATCCAAACATGACTGAAAAGTCCTCGACAGACTGGTATGCAAGACTAGTATATATGAAAAGATATCAGTTGCATGTAAGAAACTGATACTGCAGACCTAGAGTTAACATCCTGTTTTATTTCAATTTATGTTCAAGTGTTGCTGTTTGCAGGTCAACCACCTGTATGACACGTTTCCGTTGTACAAAGCTTGATAAAGCAAGCAAGGATACAAGAAAAGCAGCTTGGGGAAAAAAAGAGTTTCCAAACTGCAGGGGAACTACTTCCCCCCCGCCCCTTTGCTTTTAGTAAAGCACTAGAAATGTTTCATAAAGCTTTCTCTACAGAGTAGTGGTGGGTATTTTGCTGGTTTTTATTGAAGAAAAGCATAAAGTTGGTATACAGCCTGTTCAAAACTATTCAGAGTATTTAATATTTCTCTCTCACCTGCTTTCTCTGCCTTATAAAAATCTAGTTAATCTTACATACAAGTACTCTGTCCTTTATTTCCCTTCTCTCCTCCATGTGACTATTTTTGACAGCATGTTAACACATTCTGTCTGCTATAAATTTTGAAAATATACTACAGCATGTTAATTTTGTTTGGGGATTATATGCAGGCAAAAGCAAACATGACAACACACACAGAGCGTTAAAGAGGAAAAAAACCCTGTTCCAGAACAAAGCTGTTGGTTTCATGAAGCCATAGGAGAAGAAGATAAATTCATTTGATATCAGTTTTCTATGAAAATTTTCAAGGTATATAAATAATTTTGTTTGAACACAAGGGGCTAAATATGGGGTTTATTACCAGTGCTTAAATACTGGTGCCATCTGAAACTCACCCTAAGCAAACATTTCCACCATTTCTTCCACCAACATCATCCTTCAGTTGATACCCATCTGCCACCCTGATGAATGGCAGATGTATCTCATGAGCAAGAAACCATTTATATCCTCAGCCTTTTAATAATACAGGAAGCTACAGTTTGGAGAGCTGGCAGGTCTAAGTTTCATCACCACACTTAATATGGATCTGGGTTCGACTTTTGGAAAGAGGCTGAAGGACAACTTACGAGTTGGAGGGAGAAACAAAAGGAACTATGGGCACTGTGTGTCACTAACAGCCTGGTGAACAAAGTGCTCATCATCATCCCTACAGGAACAGCTGCAGCTGTTGCCTCCTCGCTGCTTGAAAGAACTGGACAACATGCAGTTCAGCAGAGGTTTCAAACTGGCATTGGTATTTAACTGCTCCTGTTAAACTCATGCACACCATGCTTTTAAAACATAGATGAAACACCTTGCCAATAGCTTTCCCACATAACATTGTGATTAGCAGCAATATTAGCCCCAGGAGCTACTGACACCCCACTAAGTTGCTAGCCCAAACATCTCCTATGCACAAGTTCATACCTGTTAATGGTATCACTTACTTCTGCACTAGGGACCTCCTAGAGAGCTTGACATCGGGGAAAAGGAACAAAATCGCCATTTCTACTGCAAGCTAGCAACCTGGTGAAAATAAACCTACTTATGGAAACAGGGAACCTCCTACGTCCCACAATTCAGACTTTCTTGACCTGCTGCACTCGTGAACTGTATTCATTGCCAAGCAGCATGAAGGGAGATGCTAGGGAAGCTAGGGTAAGACCATCAAGGATGGCAGAAAGATGCCTTAACATAGCTTTGGGAGCCAAGACCCCTTTGCTCTAGCTGGTCACTGTCTGTTGCTGCTCCAAGCTCTGGAGAAGCCAGCAGGACACAGTGCCAGCACACTCAATCTTCTAGAAAACACTGTCTTTGCTAGAGCCAAAAGTGTCTCAGACATAAAGTTTATGGAAAATGAGTATCAAAAAGCACTGCTTCAAATCCAGAAGCCTTACTAAGGATCCTCTGGCTTCCATCGTGGACCTTGGTGGATGCACAAGTCCTTGGCTCCTGGCAAATGCAGCCACACCAAACAAACAAAACAAAACAAAACAAAACAGGTCAGATGGAACTCTCAAGTACACCTAGGAAAGTCAAGTAAGGCGACAAAGCCCAATATTAGTGGACCTGGGAAATGGTATCAAGAAAGGAACCAATATCCTGTTATTGAAGTTGCTGAGCATCTATCCCCTTAGTTTCACCCAATTAACGTCACTGTTTTAACTAAATTATTCTTTGAAAGAAGGTTTCCTGGAGCCAAGCCCATAAACCAATGATCCATGAAAAACCATTAAGACTATTTCCTTTTTCACAAATTATGTAAACAACAGAGATCCTATCAGTCAGGAATGGAAGAAACTTATCATACCATTTCTTTCCTTTTCTGACCCCATCCCATTTTTAAAATACATAACCCCTCGGTAATAAACAGCAGTTTTCTTGCTTTTATGTATTTGGTACATACTAGCCTTTGACTATGCTAAACAGAGTGCTTCCTCATGCATAAAGCGTCCTCCTTGCAATCCTGTGAGCTCTATACAGACAACCTGAAGAGTCAGGATGTTTAAATGCAAAATTCACTCTCGAGAAGGCATAAAAAAGGAGCTTTTTAAAGAGCTTTGTGTGTTCCTGAAAAGCAACCCAAAGCATTGTGTTAGCTTTGCTTAACCTTTCATGGCCCACAGTAACATTTCAGTATAGCACCCACTCTGAGCAATTTTAATTTAGTGATAACCCAGTAATCCCCCAGAAAAGGTCTCTTCTAGAAAATACTTCTGACAGCAACAGAATATCAAGACATCCAAGATGCACGTAATTCTAGCTTAACACACATTTCAATTTATTCTGGGAGTTCACCCATTCTGCCCCTGAGAAGTCAAGGGCAAAGCTCCCACTAACTCCAAAAGGAGCAGAACCTCTCTCTCAGTTGTCAGACTTAACTCTATCTAAAACTACTACCAGCAAATTGAACTGGACTTGACCACTGTCAATGCAAGAACCTGGTACACCAAATGGCACCACGTGTCTGTATTCAATGGTGCTGCTTCCCTCTTCTCTGTGCACTGCTCAGCCAGAGCCCCTGTGTTCCCTACTGCTTCCTCATACATAAAGACGCAACTCTCATGCTCTTTCTCTTCGGGTTTTACAAAACTGGTTTAACTCCAGTAAAAAGCCAACTTAGTAACTGTTCCTGAAGCCAGCTGGCAAAAAAAATATTTATACATACAGAAATAAACACATATGAAAAAGATATGCATGTTTTATATGTATGTATAGAATATATACAAATTTTATATGTGTGTACATTTTATATATATATACACATTTTAAAAAAATACAGAACCTCCTTTTAAAATATTCCCTTCCTATTCCTGCCACAAACTTACGGTTTTTTAGAAGTACAAGATTTTCTTCAAGTGGAAGGTGTTTTACATGGGGTGCAACAGTCAAGAGAGTAAAAGCATTTATAAAAGTTGTTATGGTTTAGGGTCAGGGCAGCCCATTAGACCTAACAGATGCTCTCTGTTAACCCCCCTCTCTCCCCAAAAGGGAAGGGAAAAGGAATAAGGGAGAGAAACTTGTGATTAGAAAAGGAAACTAGAACAGCTTTAATGGTAACAATAATAATAATAAAATAGAATATGTACAAATATATACAAAACCAGTATAGAACCCAACCCCAATGATGATCATTACATCACTGTCACCACTGATGTTGTAGAGCAGGCACCAGGGGTCCCAGCCTGGGCCCTGCAGCAGACAGGAGCTGTGTTCAGGAGCTGAATTCTGCTACTGGATTCAGGAACACGGGATCAAAGGCAGAACAGAGTCCTCCTTGGATACTCTGAGGAAGCAGTCCGAGAGGGAAAAAGAGCCTGGGAAAAAGAAGCCACACAGACCCTTCGGATGCCTCAGCTTTATACCCAGTATGATGTATATGGGCTGGAATCCCTTGTTGGTCAGTTTGGGGTCACCTGCCCTGTCCACTCCT
>JANIJG010025961.1:82230-145514 GCA_024611175.1 Megaceryle torquata
AAAAAAAAAAAAAAAAAAAAAAAAAAAAAACCAACACACACCAAAAAAAAACAAACCACCAATAAAAAAATAAAAGAAATTCTAATTCAACCAACTATCAGGTTCTTAAGTTTAGTAAAGAATATGTCTGCTGGCATTACACTTCTCAAGATGAAAAAGGTGCCTCAACAGGTATCTGCCACAACAGATTTTGGCACAACAGATCAGGCATTTCAGACCACGACAAACTAGAGCCACTCCAGAACTCTCTAAGTCTTTTATTAAAGCCCAGTTTTCTACTTGACGCAGCTACACACAGAGTTTCTTGAGCAGCCATAAACTGTGTAAAGATCTTTAAAATATTTAACCCAGACTTATGTGCTATTAACAAAAATGCCAAATCCCAGTATAGTGTATATATGTATATAAAGTATTTCTTTTAGCACTAAATCTTTTGCATACCTGAGCAAGAAACCTCAATGTCTCCTGATGGAGTATATTTCTCTGTTTTACACACATTGCAAAATGACCCACTTCTTTCAACCACAATAAAAGGTGACTGCTTAAATTATTACATGCTTAGCATTTTCCTAGGAGCCCAAACAAATAACACCATGATTTTAATCTAAACAGAAGTAGCAATATTACTTTATGGAAATTTTCACTTTCTAGAAGCAGCAGGCATATGTTCACAAAACAGACTCCTCCAAATTTATACACATGCATGTGTTCTCAAGCAGCCTGTACTCCCCACTAGAACAGGCTGACAAGATGCACCGAAAAATGTTGTAGCTTTGCCATAAGTTTTATATGTCAAAAATGTACGTGCAGAAGTAAATGCCTCTTCCATTGGAAACATGAAAAACAGTTGTGCTTAATAATTCAGTACCCTTATAAATCTGCTCACTAACAGCAAAATAGAATAAAATTAGCTCTTCATTCTGGATCGGGCAGTGAAAAAAAGCTATATTTAAAGGCCAGGTATATTGTTCCAGCTGAAGTGCAAAACACAAGACTTCAACTGACATTTACTTTAGCAACCTCACACAAATCAAGATCACCCATTCTGCCTTTAAAAATGGATTTAACACTGACCATGTTAATGGGACAGTGTTCATTTCTACGTATGCCAATTCACACAAACTTGGTTTTCAATAGAAAAAGTCACAGACAAAAACCATTTCAATTCCCTTTGGAAGAAAAGAAGCTTTTTGTGAAAGTTGGCAGTGTCCTTTGCCAATTAAGAGAACAAAGTCAATGCAGGAGAGGTGGAACCAGCTATGCAAGAAACACCGTGAGAGCACAGAACAATCTGTGCTTTAACCTGCAATTGCAAGGACCAAACCACCTTTTTTAACCAAAGCACAATGAAATGGGCAAAGCCACAAATAAAAAGCAAGGCTGTCTAAGTGTTGTACAGATGAGAGAAGACAAAACAAAACTAAAAAGCTCTCAATTCCCCTACCCCCAGAGATAAAAAGGGGGAAGACTGTACAAGAGTGTACAGAAAAATGCTGGTAAAGAGGAAAAGCAACAAATACCAGTATTGCTTGCCTGGCCAGAAGAGGAGAGTGAATTAGGATAAGCGAGACAGCACCTTGCCTTGACATTATGCCTGACGCCTTCTGGCATCCCGCAGCAGTGACCGATCAGCTCCAGCACACATCGTACTTGCCACAGATGGCTCTGCAAAATCTTTCCTGCTTTCCAAGCTGAAAATACCTTTTGCTGCACTTCTCCATTTCCTAGGAGCTATTCCATAACAGATCGCAGCTCTAAATCTCAGATTAGAAATATTTCAGGGGCAGTTGTGTTAAATCTTCCTATCCTCTACTATTTAAAAATCAGCACTAATCACTACTTATGCAGAGTAAGCTTTGGTAATCTTCATGCAAATGTATTTGGGCATTTAATTCTCAATGCAGGTAATAGAGATGAATGTTCTTTCCATGATTACAGAATTTTCCTCGAGCTAATTGAAAACAGGCATATTTTGAGTAACATACACTACTGCCAATAGTCTTGCAGGGAGGCAATGCAAGAATGATTTATGGGCTGTGAATACAACGTAAATCTGTCTTCGAGTAAAAGGATCATCTCTGCATAGAATAAATTTAAGTACTCAATTATCAATGCTTTTAATTTTACTTATTTCCTAATTAAGTAAAAACAGCTCACAGCGTACCCTAGCCCTTCTCAAAGGTTGTCATACACCCGATGAACAGATACCAGTTAAAGCTAGACACAGCCAGAAGACATTGTTAAATTAGATTATTTCATGCTTCTTCCAAGTCCTTTACCTTCCCATTTTCACATCACCCTAGCGTTCACTACTTTATGGCCCAAGAGGAAGGTAATAGTCAGTTAATCTCCTGGAAGCCAAAAGAGGTTTTTCATCTATGACAGCTGTTGTACGTATGTAGGTCTCCCCTTTCTTGCTGCTTTTGTCACCAAACATTTTTTATTTAATTTCAGGGCTGCACTTTCTGACTATTATATAGACGGGGGGGGGGGAACAACATGTATCTGTTTTTTCAAGGAAACTTTCAATAAACATCAAACACTTGTGTGATTATCCTGATTCCTGGTGGAAGCACATTCCCCAAACAACTTGAGGCATGCACCGTTTTCTTTCGTTTATCATTTGAGACACACCATCCTTGAGGATCTGGATCTTGTTCCAGGTATGTTTTATCTATCTGTAACATTTATTTCAAGTACAGCTGAAGCTATTTCTCCCTGCAGATACTCACTGTCTCCTAGACAGGAGCAAACCCTGACCACACTGAGCAACGTAGATCCCTATTTGCATTGCAGTGGGCAATGCAGCATGTATCAATGACTAGGAATGCATTCAATGAGAAAACTGACATTATTTTTTTTTGTAGTGGAAAACCACACAAAATTCTTTTATAACCACATTTAAATCTTTAAATAAATAACTAAGTTTCTGAATCTGGTGAATATCGAGTTAATCAGACAGTGCTGTCTGCGGGGGGGGGAACGAACAAACCAACCAACCAACCAAAAAAACAACCACCACCAACCCCCGCCCCCCCAAACCTCTGTTTCTAAGTTCATTTTTCAAGTCCGTGCCTAGTGGAAACTATAGTTTAGTCCCTCAAGGTACAGCATATACCTATATCCTTCACCATCTCCTCCAAGGGAAAGAGTAACACCAATTAGCTCTGGAAAAAGTCAGGTGAGAAAGAAGGAACAGAGATAAAGAAACATGGTTTTCTTAATAAGTTAAAGAAAAATGTAAATGACTAATTTTGTATGACCCTTTCAACGCATCAACAGTGGACTGTGCTGATGAATGTCACATTGTGCTCAACACAGTGCCAGATTTAAAGGTAATTCAACACAGAAGAAGATTATACACTGCTTTCAGTGAGGGACTCTTGGCAATATGAAGATGAGGCACAGATGAATGCAGCAACAAACAAACTATGGAGGCTCCACACACTACTACTATCACTTCTTCACTAGTCATTTGCTTTACTTGCTTCTACTGTAAACAAGGATTCGACCCCTAGCAGCGCAGCTGGCTGGAGAGGAGTATTAACAATGCACTGAACGCTCTCAATGACCATGGCTCTTGGTTTCAGCCCTCTATGTTCAGAAAACATTCAAAAAAAAAAAGGCCACTTAAAGCACTTAAGGGCTTGGCAAAAATTAGCATTTGCATCTGAGGGACAAATTTCAGAAGACTCATTACAAAACTTTGGTATTTGATAATTAAGAACCGCATGTGTATGCACGCACATAAATATGGATGGCTCCAGGCAGAAATGGATGGATCTGCTTTTGAAATGCTGATCCTTCAGGACTCTCTTTCAAAACTCTGGTTTTCTCCCAAAGCAATTAGAACAGCTAATTTGTAATTACATGCTCACTTTCAGTCTGATAATGCTGAGAAGTTATGCTAATCAGAGACTCAGTCCTGCGCTCATCGGAGCACATACTACACAGGAACAGAGGTCAATACATGCGGCAAGTGCAGCACAGGCAAAGGGACCAACTCAGCAGCTCAGCACATTAATAGTAAAATAAGTTTCAGAAAAGTAACTGATATCCAAAAGCTATTAACTTTGAAGGGATTCTTACAAATCCATAATTACAGAAAAGCAAATCTTTGTCATAAAGCAGAGAAAACCATATTCGTGCAGTCCTAGAGGGAGCACTTTCAGGAGCATGCCTCATTAGAAAGGTATTCTTGCATTAAACACCAACACCAAAGACAAATGTTAATGCAATACCCTGGAGCCATGCTGAAAACTGTAGCATGGTGCCAAAGATGTACGTACATAATTTGCTTCACTATTCCTTTGCAACGGAAGGCAATCGGAGCCCAGTGATAGCATTTTGCATTGCTTTTCAGAAAGCAAATATAGCTCATTACAAAATCCTATTCTACAAGAACCACACCATCTGTACCATTCAATACTTTATGAATATTGAGAGTTATCCTTACCGCAATGATTGGGAAGGGAATCCATTTATCCTCCTACCCCCAGCTACCTTAACATAAAACTACTGCAATCTTCAACAATACTTGCTGCTGGTTTTTCCTTCTGAAACTCTGCATTTCATTAGCACAGCTCCATTACAAAAGGAAGAACAAAAACAGCCTCGGATGTTCTGCTGGAAAAGGAATATAGCTAAGAACAAAGGTTAAAACTGAAAACTTGAAGCTGCTTCTCAGGGGTGTGGCTGCTGAAACCTGACATAGTTGCGTCACCAAGATTTTACTTTGGCAAATATGGCTTCCTGAATTCAAACAAATCTTAGACAGAACTATCTTTTGTTCCAGCAATAAGCAATTATTGCTCAGACATGCTTTCAAGGTCACTAGCAGGAAGAGTAAACTACACCAGGATGTGTCAGCCATAATTAGTGTTTTAAAGAAGTTCACACCAAGCAATACATATTTAAAGCACTCCATGCTTAGCAGGATGCAAAGTGCTTACTTCCAACTGACCAAAAATAAATATGAATAAAAACATACATAAAAAAAGCAATCAATATTTCAGAGGTTCATATTCTTTTCTAGTGTACCTCATTTTTAACATTCTTCACAACCAAAATTATTTCTGTTACTTTACTAAAGTAAAACAAAATTAAATGTCTGATTTTACTGATGTTGACAGAAGAATATATTGCCTGTATAACAACTGTAAGAAAAAAGGAAAAAATATTAACTGCGACTTTGTTCTCCTTTATATTAGGAACTCCAATGCAAATCTATATTTGAAAAACAAAAAAACATTTTCATATTTGTTAATGTTAGACTATGCAAGCTGTATCAATATTCTCCTTAGAACAGCACTGTAATTACAAATATTGTTGCATTTATATTAATGAAAACATTTACACTTAACAGATGCAAAGTCAAAAGTTGCCACCATTCCTACAAACACCACTTATTCTTTTCAGGATAGCAATAAATACATTCAGATTTCTATTGACAAAAACCCCAGGTATTAAAAAAAAACACCAAAACAACACACAAAAGTCGGTTTTAAAAACCAGACATGATAGACAAATCAAACCAAAAACAAGTGCTTTAGAAAAGACACAAAGCACTCTTCTTAAGGATTCAGAACAACCTCTCTTAAGAATAAGGCAGAAGATCATTCCACATTTGTCTGGCAGGGAGGTTTTACACCTTTCTTGAAATCTCTAATGACACCTCAGTTAAATACAAGATATCAGACTAGACTGACAACAGTATGTTCTCATACTGCAGGTCATCAGGTGTGTGGAAACTACTACTATGGACTTTCCTATACAATGGTTAAAAACACCAGTTGCTTTTCATTCACCTATGTATTCATCCTTCAGTTATAGTAAACTGAATATTGTCAACTGAATACTGAGTGATAATGAAGAAAATTATGCAACTGAATTTTTTTTTTTTTTTTTTTTTTTAAATGCTTTTGAGAAATGCATGAGTTGTCACATCTAGCACTTTGGTAGATTCCACTGTGTTTCAGGATGCACAACTATACATCTGCCTTACTGTGTTCCAGAATATACAACACTACCCAAACATCACAAGAGTATTTTTGTTAAGACACTGTTCACTGGTGGCTACTGGATCTAAAAATGCTTTCAAAGCACCTAACACAGGAAAATCATACCTAAATATCTCACTGGGCATTCAGAGATGAAGAAAACAACTTGAATTGTTGGATTTATTGCTTGCAGTGAACATGTTTGCTCTCAATGCACATACACACATGAGCAATGATTAACTCCCGTAATACAATGCAAACAGTAATAAGAGGTGGGGGTTCTCTTCCCTAAGCAAAAAAAAAGTTCAAGTTAAGCACTTTCTTTTCGCAAGCCTCAGAAACATGTATTGAGATAACACTTTGACATGAGGCCTTTTCATGCCCAAGAAAGTACTTTACATCCATAACATACCAACTTTGAAGCAACGAGTTTCTACTTGAAAAGATCTGCACAAGCAATTCACACATCAAAGATTTACACACATGGGTACAAAATGTTAAATGTCCTTTTTAAGTGCAAACTGCTTTGCAGATGTTCTCTAAAGCACACAATGAATGAGAGCAGAATACATGTTAAGTGCATTTTAAAGTTTAAAGCCCTTCCAAAAAACTTTCATTCCATTTGATGCTTATAATTGTAATTGGTTAGGGTTTAACCTGATTATCAAAACAAAAGGTTATTTCATAATCACAAACCATGGACGCCCCTGTGCCACAGGAAGGAAGCATGACCACTAGCCTCCAACTACACTAATTTAGATAGTTCTTCAGTGTGATTTGTCAAGATACCCATGTCCTACAAATTCATCTTATAATTTCTACATCGTATTTTGAAACTGCACATCTCAGAAATCTCAAGGAGCGACAAGAAGATCCAACATGCCCAGCCTGACATCAACTAACTTGCATTGCTCTTCAGTAAGAAAAGAAAGAAGAGTTGTATTTGACAAATTCAGGAATGACCCTATTGAACAAGCCTTTGCTCAGCTCTCATATTTTTATTTGCTTATCTGAGATGGAAATTTCTGTGCTACAGATACTCACAATTCTTTTCCCTAGTACCAGCAGTGACTGTAAAGTAGCCAGAATTTGGCAAATGAACGCAACACGGCTCCAGCAGTCACTAGTGCTTGGAAATACTTGAACAGCCAAGGCAGTTCTGTTTCCAGTAAGAGCAATTCCTGATTAATTCTGTTTATAATCACAGAGCTAAAAGTCCACGACATCTCCATTGATGCTACAGCCTTGTACCAACTTCCTAAAAGCGCGAGAAAAGAAGATACACTATGTTCATCGGACAAGTTGTTCCTGATTATTTTTCCAAGTTGAGTGACATTCAAAACAAAGCATTTGATTTTTGCCTTTTTTGTTTGGTTGGTTGTTTTTTTGTTTGTTTGTTGCTTTGTTTTTGGCTTTTTTTTTAGAAACGAAGTAAATGAATGAATTAATGTTCCTCCCATCTCAGGAAGATCTGATGCACACTGAGGCCACAAGCTGCCCATGAGTAGGACTGAACTTCAGAAAAAAAATTTTCAATCCAGTGAGACTACTGGTGAATCTAACCCAAACCATGTTCAAAAAAAAAAAAACAAAACAAACCCCACACACCAACATAATTTGCTTCCCCATTTATGTTAATAAAACATTCAGAGATGCTTTCTACTGAAGGGAAAAAAACCCCACACCAGATCCACACCTCCAAAATGTGCTTAGGCCCAAAACCATAACTCTCTAAAATGCCTAAAACCACACTTCTCTCAAAACAGATTATTTACTGTAACAACTCTTTCTTGCTACTCATACAAATGTCTCAATCATCTAAATTCTCAGGAGAGTTCTTGGCTTCAGTAGCCTCCAGAAGAGGTGTTTTTTTCAATGTAAACACTAATTCTGTGGGAACAACATAAGGAAAAAAAGAGCGGGTGGGAGTATTTCCTTTTCCTTGGATTAGATTTGCTGAGTGCTCATTGTTCACAGAAGATGTTCTACCTTTCCATTGTCTCATACACTTCCCCTACCCTTTTCTTTTTTTTGATCCTTTGGAGAGGAACACTAAGATAAAGGCATGTATTTTCTTCCATGTACTTAAAATTTGGTTGACGACCTCTGGATTTTAAATCTACATCAATGTCCTCTTTTATCTTTAAACTCCTCTTTGACCTGTCCACTTCCTTCACAAATTAAGACACTAATTAAGACTCTATAAGTTGCCTTATTCCAATGTGCTATCCTTGTCCTCATGTTGCTCACTCATGCTGCTTCATCATTACTTTTTTTTCTCATAAACCTGCCTAGTCTTATGCAAATTAATTAACTATTCTTACACAATTTCTGTCATTTTTACCACACTGCTCATACTGACAATAAAACGTACATGTTTGGAACAGAGCAACTCTGTAACTCTTAAATTCTACCAGTATTCTTTAGCATATCCAACTTTTCATGACAGTTAGTTGTGCTTCAATGCACCAGCTCGATCATCTTTTTGTTTAACATCCTAAAGCTTGAGAGTAATTAATTCTTATTAATAAGACCAATAAAAAAGAAAAAAAAAAAAAACAAAACCCCACAGAACTAGAGCACTAAAATGACCACCATAGTCCCACCTAATTTTTTTCCTTTTAGCTACTGGAGAAGGAACTATTTCACTTAGTTCCTATTTTTGTAAGGTTACGCATTACGAAGTAGACCGTCTGCTTCATAGACTTATCACCCTTCTTATTTCCTTCCCATGAGTTTTTCTGATGCATTTTATGGCTTTCTGTATTGCTTTCATGAGGGCTGAATTCCCCTTTTCTGAAGGGCCTCTGTTGATTCAACCGTGGTGTACCACTCCGTCTTCCTGCTTCCCTTTTGTCTTTCCTTTTTTTTCTTCCCTCCAGACATAAGTATAATTTCTGAGACCAGATAGTACTTAAACTTCTATGACCTAAATTTAATTATTCAAGTTTCCTTGCTTCCCAAGTCAAATTATTGATGACACATTTCTGTCTGAAGGGCTAGGAAGGCAAGAATTAAATCCTTCCTTCACAAAATTCACGGGGCTTGCTCGGGCATGTCATTACTAGTGCAGGGTTACGATTTCAGCAATACTCTTAAATATTTTATTTAGGAAAAATATCTAGAAAAACCTCCAATATTTAAAAAAGACAAATACCATGGATAGTTTCCTTTCTCTGTCATGAAGATTTTCAACACCTTTTTCACTCTGAGCTAATTTGCTTTCACTTTAAGAGGGGAGGGGGAACAGAAGGGGAAGTCCTTTCCAAAACATGAATTGATTAAAAAAAAAGAAAATAATCAAATGACAGCTGGCACACGTCTAAGCTTACATAATTACAACTGATGTAGCAGAACTTGGCCAACCCCAATCAGCTACCTCTGTACTTGCTACATATGAAAGACAGGCATTCAAAACTGCAGGAACCTGTTAAAGCAAGTTGCACAGCTTAGGTCATCTTTCCAGATCAGTAAATACTACCAAAACCCAGTAAAAAACTTTTAGTGCAGAACTGTATGAAATAGTTCTTACAATGGCAAAAAATCCTCCTCCTTCACTCTGAGAATGATAGGAAACACAGAGTAACAACTCAAAAAGGAAAACTGTAATTCAAGAGATTTAAAATCCTACAGCCAAAAAGAAGTATGATTATATGTTCCATTTATCATAAGCAACTCCCCCTGCCCAAGGTACACAACTTTAATGATACCTCTGACGCTGCCTTTATCAGATAATTACTTGATGCTGGGAACATTCATTGTGTAGAGAGAGGTTGTTTGTCTATTTTTAAAAGATCTTGTACTTGATATAAAAAAAACAGAGGTAAAGAGCAATGGGCTTGTGATTTAACCCCTTGTAACATGATTTTATGCAAAACTCAAGCCACACACACACAAAAAGTTTATTTTTATTTAACTGTTGACTAGCAAAGTTAATCAGAATATCGGTAGCCAATTAGGTACAGTACCATTTCTACTCTGCACATTTATATGGATTTGTGGTTTTTTAATACAGCGGTATTTTAATACAGTTAGCAGAGTACAAACTGTAACTTTAGACTCCCATATGTGGTAATTACTGGAAACCTTTTACAGTTTAGAGAAAAAAATTACTTTTGCACTTTTAAGTCTATTCCGTGAACTACACACAAGTTCAAATTTTGATTCTAGAAGAGAAAATAATTACTGTTAAATAGCCTCAACTTATTGTCCCAATTCACTCTGTTATGTGTGACAGTGCTTTACAAAAGCACAAACAGAAACGTCAACTCTTTATGCAAGTTCTGAAAGCATGCACACCTTCCTTAAAACAAAACAAAGCAAAAAAACAAAACACCACAAAAATTATCTTATTTGGGATGAGTTTCTATTTAACATTTTAGATAGTAAAACCCTGATTCATACCTACTTATTCCCCATTTCTTAGACCATGAATAAACCACATGGATTAAAGTGCAATTTTCTGCACCATGACTCCTCTGTAGTCTTATAACCATACTCTAAAACACTTGATTCAGCTTATATATATTCTTATTATTATATATTCTTATATATATATTCTTATATATTCTAATCCGAGTTAAATGTAATCCTGCTTTTTCAAGCACACATTTTCTACATTTCAGTACTACATCAACAAAATAACAGAGTACAGCCTACTACTATCCACTGGTGCTGTTTAAGTGTAATCCTCTACTGCAACATGTATTCGCAGCATGTCTCCGACAGACCAGTCTCTCAAGTCAGATAAATTCAGATTTGTACGCATTGTTGTTTCCACTTCTGTCATCCCAAAAAATGCCAGATGAAGAGCAGAGTAATACGCACTGGACACACAAAAGGACCTGAGGAGTTTACAGATAAGGTTTACAGACAGCTGCCATCTGTTTTAGAAGAAACAGAAGAAGCACAGGACTGAGCAGTGACATACCAAACTAAGCAACGTTCAAGAAGAGGATGGATGCCTCTGAAGGAAAATACCTGCTTGGAAACAGTGTATGTGAACTCGTGCAGGCAATCATCATAACAGATATGAATTACATTTTTATTGCTTTTTCTTAATGATGACATTATTTTTACTTTACAACTAAAAAAAAATAATTAAAATCACAGTGGGAAACAGAGCAGAAAATAAGTAAAAGTCTCAAACATTGGAGCTGACAGTTCATTTATGGAAGTTAAACAGTAATCTCACTTCTCCAAGCTAAGCTTTACACATTTAGGTCAATAGCTACTTAGCCTTCTGGAACAACCATTTATGCTTTTTTTTTTAAGTATCAACTATATTGAAGCAAAACACAAAACTTGCCAAAGCAGAGAGCAAAAATATTATTCTACAACTAAATCAAAATAGAAAAGAAGAATGTGTAGCTGGTTTGGTTTTTTAGGGGGGGGGGGGGGTTGGGGTTGGTTTTTGGGGTTTTTTTCAGTATTTGAGGAAGGATGCATTTATTGCTGAATCTCCAAGAGCTGGAATCAAAAGATTCTGGCTCTAGCACACAGAACTAAAAAGATGCATGATTTTAGATCAGTTCTACTACAAGAAATTAAAATAAAAAAGCTCACTGTGAGTCCTTCTGAGAAATTAATTCATTTTGCTCCACTGCCAACATAAAAAGATGTTAGAAGCTGTATTTCAGTATAGACTCAAATACGAACAAGTGTTGAGCTTGGAAAAGTTACAGTAACACCTTTATTACAAGTTCTGTCTTACCTAAACAGCAAGCTAAGGGTTAGAAGTACCTGAGTTATCACAAGTAATCTACCCCATCTTGTACCCAATTTCTCAATATTTTTTTTGTCCTGCCCTCTAAACAAGCAGTAAAGCTACATCATTTCCAGTGTAGGCAACAAGCCTTGACTTCCCAGAATTTCAAAACTGTCAAAACACCTGTATTTGATTTTACCTGTAAAAAATCCAATCAAACCCCCTCCACACACCCATTCCCAAAAAGACTTTTCCCATTACACATCCATTCTCCAATTCTCTTCCCTGAAGAACAAAAGGAAAAAAATCAAAGAAAGTACACAGACATCTAAGCAACCTTTTCAGAGAGCACACAATTAGTTCAGGGCTCATGCCAAATCAATCAAATTCAAAACACTGTATTTTAACCAGAAGTATCACTACCTCTTCATTTCCATATAAACAAGGCACTAGCCTTTTCATTCAGCCAGAAACTGCAAACAAGACATGTAAAGTCACTTCTTACTTGTACCATTTGATGATATTTACAGATTCTGTCATTCCTGTAGTGCAATCGAATCTGTACCTGAAGCGCAGATCTTCCTGAATTTAGAACGCCACAGAAATGGATACATTATTTTAAAACCTGAATGATGAAAACAGCTTTCTCCATATATACTATTTTGGGGCTTTTCAAGGAAGTTAAATTTGTCAGTAGTCTTTGGAGAATCAGCCGAAAGAGATCTGTTCTGGCACAATACATTTGTTTAAGCTTGCTGAAAGCTGATGCAACACACAAATGTACATTGTTCTTTATTATTTTTAGCATGGGGATCCACCTCCCTGCTGCCCCAAGCTACACCAAGGGAATATTAAAATAATCTTCCAGTAAGGAGAAATTATGCATGCTTACTAGAGAGGATAATTCCCACTGCCCTTACAGTACTTGGCTACAGATGGTTAAACATATAGATTTAGAGACTGGCTATCTGACTCCCTAGCCACACAGAGTGAAATTCACATTTTGTAAATATTTAACCAGAAGTAAAAATGGTAAGGCTTATCATAGCTATTACAGCTTCATGCAACTGAATCAATTAACAATAGAAAATCTTAAGACAATAGAGATATGGGAAGCTTGCAATTACTTACAAAAACCTAACTGGAACAGACTGCAATGCTATTTCCCAGCTCCTGAAGCAACTGTCCAAGTGATCTCACCAAATCCCACCAAGAAAGAGGAAAAAGCTGTCAGTCCCTGCCAACAAGTTTTTTTAAGCACCTGCCTGCACTTGGGGGAAAAAGAAATGCAGCCCCAGAGCCAGGGAAGCAGAGAGATGGAGTTACAGCAGAGACGGTGGGGCAGAAAGGTCAGTACATCAGCAAAGGAGATTTCAAGTTCTTCAGTTCTGATGCTACAAAAGTATTACTTGCATTCTGAGTTTTATTTACATGTAGACACACATAATACACAACACACAGGGCAGATCAAACTTCAGTCAGGACTTTAAACGTCCAAGTGATAAAACCATTCAGGAAAGTAGTGAGAACATCTGGATTTCTCCTTTGCTTTCTGGTAAAAGTGACTGAATTGTCTAATGGGATGAATCTTAGCGACTGAACCATACCGAAGTCAGTGAACAGATTTCTTGAATTGTCTTTAATTTCAGCTCCAACCTAGGTTTAATTCCATTTACTCTTTATTCTAAGCTCCCACTTCTGGACATCACTTGATATAATTCACAGAAACAATGAAAATATTAGTTTGTCATTATGGCCTTTCTGCCTTCTGATGAAATGAAGTTTCTTCTGCCTGTTCTACCATGATGTTCACTGAATGCAAAATGTAACGCTGTTATGGACTGAACACCACCTCCAGATCTGTTGCATCCACATGACAGAAATATTTTTGCCTCTCAAAACCCTGCCTCATTTTCCCCAACACAAAAGTCCTCTCTTGATACAATAGCAGTTAAACTTGCAGCTCCTCCCAGCAGATAACTGCTTGCTGCTCAGTTCCACATTCAACTACAGCAAGATGAGCTTCAGGCAACATGTGGGGAGGGGGAAAATGAACAACCCAAACAATAAAACAAAAACAAAACAAAACAAAACCAAACCAAACCAAACCAAAAAAAAAAAAAAAACAAACCACAACAAAAACCCAACAACGCACCACAACACAAAAAAGCCCAAAAACACCCCAAAAAACCCACACACAACTTCCATTGGGTACACTAGGCTATAAGATTATAGCTGTCACTTTTTCCACTGTATTTGACAAGATATTAGCTTTAGGAGAGTGACTCCTCCTCAAGACAGGGTAGACAAACTCCTACGAAAAACTGAAAGCCTTTCTTTTAAGTACTCTTGCTGGCATCAATCTATACATTCAGCATCTTAAGCAAGAAGATTATTATTTTATCCTGTGCTTACAGCAAACTCAGGTTTTTAAAGAATAAAAGGTCAATGCATCTCCAACCTCCTTTATATTTGACAAGTCAGTATCCCTAGCATGCTGCACAGCTGTATAAATTCATGCCTGGATTTTCTTCCAAATTAATTTCAAGAAGTCTTAGGATTTTGTTGGTTGCTTGGGTTTTGGTTTGTTTTGTTTAAAAAAAAAAAAACAACACTGGTTGCTGAGAAGTGTTAAGCAGTTTTATTATACCATTCAAACAAATTGCATCAACAGTTATGACAAAAAAAATGCAAATTTTCAATAACTTTTTGTTCATTGACAGAACGCTAGTTCTGATCTCTGCCACCTAATTTTCTTTTGCATGTGATGTTCTGATCACTGAATTTGATAATACAAGTTTAGTTGTGGTATAGTGAAAATGAATGTTCTTTCATCAAGATGCATCGTAGACCTTCCACAGATCCATCTAATTCATCTACCAAATGCTTTTCAGCTTGCAAAGTCAACATACTTCTGTCTCTTTTGACAATCAAAGCTGCCTGGATGAGCTAAAAGGCATGCAAATACAACTTTGGTGTTACGCAAACTTCTCCAAGTCCAAATCAAACTAAAAAAATAAAGTAATAATAGATATAGTGAGGTTAGCAAAATTAATGTGCTAAGGCTTGATGTAAGAATTACCTGAATTTCACACAGCTGTCTGTATATATTTGAAATACAAGATATTCGTTGGAACACACATGCCTGCCAAAGCAGCAGATTGTGATGGGTGCTGGTTAGTTTGCCAAGGAGGGGAGGGGGATGGAAGAGGAAGGTGTCAAGAAAGAAGAGCAGGAATAGCAGTATAAAATCCCTGTCATCAGCACAACAAAGTGTTATCCCTGGAGGTGTTTAAAAAACAAGTAGATGTAGCACTTGACGCTATGGTCTAATGGATAGACAGGATGAAGGTTGGACTTGATGGTCCTAGAGGTCCTTTCCAACCCTAATGATTCTGATTCTGTGAAAGGACTTGCATAGGAATCTTCCCTAAAACAGGAGTGTTGCGCTTAAGTGTTGCAGCATTAAGATGCTATGCAACATTGGAAATCCTGCTTCAACCCAGAGAGTGTTTTTCCCAATCTTCAATTCTAATCCTCACACTCATATTGTGGGAAAATGCTCCACAAAGCTGACAGACATAAGCTGTTCCTGAGCTGGAGACAGATTCTCCCATTCCCATATTCTCCCGAGTGAGTTCACAGCTCTATGATGTTCAGCTGTAACTTCCGAACACCCATTAGGGTTCTCTCACTGTGTGGGAAAACAATCCCCCTGCACCATACCTCAGCCAAACCCAGCCCACTGCTGCATTGTGCAGCTCAGGTGAGCTTAAGTGTTACAGGACAACCATGCTCATAGAATTGTGGTTATCCAAACCAAACCCAAGTTCATTTTCAGGTGAAGAATAATTTACAAAACTAAATCTGGCTAACAATAATTTGCCACTGCCTCTGGAGAAGAGTCTCCCAAATCTTAAAGAAAAAAGAAAAAAAGTGATACATAAAGATGACTTTAAAATTCCAGTGATTTTAAAGCAAAAATTATTTTAAGTTAGTTCCAATATGCTGAACCCTCCTGATACTTTCTGGTTTTACTGTCGTGTATTTCCCTTAAAACCACTCCTCCTTGATTGCTTTTCCTATAAAGGTCCTCCAAAAGCAATCAGTTTAATAAAGTTCAAATGTAAATTTATAAAAAACCCACAAAAACCACAACCCTCAAAAGAAATGCAACTTTCCTTTTAATTTATTTCCAGTTAAATATCAGTTTAATGTACCACTTTCAACATGAATATAGACTAGTTAAAAATAAATAAATAAATCATTCATCTGCTGGACTGTTTTCACAAACAATTCTCAATTCCCTGTTAAAAGCAATGATACATTTTTAAAAGTCTACAATACAAACAATCTATATTCTACTCTTCATCTTTCCACTAATCAGTTTATTAAATTTGCATTTCTGAAATGTAAGGACTGGGTGAAAAACGAAAATACATGATCATTTTTGGAAGTTGGGTGAAAAACTAGCTGAGGTCATTAGGCTTAAAATGCAGTGGTTGTGGTCTAATGGTTTTGGTCTAATGGCCCAACTGGGCATTGATTTCAAGTAGTGTGCCTCATGGGTCAGTACTAAGGTCAATACTGTCATGTCTCCTCAATAGGATGGACAAATCTTCATCCTATTTTTGGATGACACCAAACTGGAAGAAAGGCTTGACAAAAGCTCACAATATTCATCAAAGACAAACATAGTCTTGCAGCAGAATGGACTGGGGCAACCAGCAGAAAGTAGCTGGGGATATAAGGGCCAGCAGAGCACCCTTGCAGCAACCAGGGCTGACTGCACACTGGGCTGTATAAGCAGAATTGGAGGGCCAGGAAGATGGTAAGGAAGCTGCAGCACATCATGTATGACCAAAGGCTGAGAGAACCAGGCTCATTAACCCTAGAGAAAAGCCAAATCAGAATCCAGTTTCACTCTTCACTACCTTAGGGGGCAGAAGCTACAGAGACAAGCAGAACAAACTCTTCAGATGTGCAAATGGAAGTGGCATGCATGAGGCAACCATCATAAGCTTCAACAAGAGAAACTCCAACTCAGGAAGCTGGTTTATCTCTTAGCACTCTCAGTATGGACTTTTTGTTTCCCCTTCGTTGTACAACGCAGAGTTGTAGACTTTCCTTCCTTGAAGATATTCTAAACTCACCTGGAACAAGATCCCAAGTAATAAGATCAGTCTTTGAAGC
Organism: Megaceryle torquata; assembly: GCA_024611175.1. Classification (NCBI taxonomy): domain Eukaryota; kingdom Metazoa; phylum Chordata; class Aves; order Coraciiformes; family Cerylidae; genus Megaceryle; species Megaceryle torquata. The sequence continues at coordinate 99,130 of JANIJG010025961.1, forward strand.
CAGTGCTGCCAGAGCTGGAGGGTACTGGACTAGATGACATCCAGTGGTTCCAACCTAGATTTTCCAGTGATTCTATTATCTATTCTAGAAGGGCGTGCATAGTACAGGATTACAAATGTAATATACCAGCAAGCCAAAATACACTGACAGACACAATGCAAGAATAGAAGATACTGCTCTACAGCCAAAATTTTGACATACCCTTTTCAGCAGATGCTCCAAAATGCTGGGTCAAAGCTCATGGGAAAGGGCAAAGGGGAGAAAAAAAAAAACATAATCCAGAAATGCAAATACACATTTTTTCTGACATACTCCCATTACAACCCACTCTGAAGTCACAATTCAATGACTGACTTATAAACATGTTCAACATGTTTCTGCCAGAGGTACTTCACCACAGAGTACCCTGAGTAAAACTTGGGGAGGAAAATTATTTGTTTCAATAGAAGCATCTGATAGCTAGCCAAAGTCAAAATAAATAAGTCTGTAACAAACAGCCCAAGGAAAACCAATTCTATAACACAGAAGATACCAAAAACTCTCCTCCAATATAAATGTCCTCCTGGTGTCTTAAAAAGCCACTAAAGCTATGTTTGGGAATTGAGAGCACTGGACATGCTGGGCTAGAAATTCACCTGAAGTTAATCCAAAGAACCTCATCAAGGATAGTGGATCTGGTCTGCTATGATTTCTGTTGAATGTGATGAAAAAACTTGAGTAAAGTCTGTCATGGTAACTTTGATTTATGCTGTTGGAAAGTCCTCATGACACAAAGTCTGGTAAAGAGAATACAGTAAGAGATTGGTAAAAAGAATACGAAAAGAGATTGGCTTAAGTTGGAAGTGGACAGAAGTATACCACCTTATTGAAGAACATGAAACCAGTCTATTTCTACACGTAAAATATAGAAGTAATCATTGCTTTTTGCTAATAAATATAATTAAGATACCGTATTAGCTTTAGGAGACTAACTGAAATTTACTACAAAGACTGAAATCTGACCCTAACTTAGGTTTCCTAGAATGATGAAATAAGAGGAACCTACACTGGTGAAAAATTTAGGTGCCAGTGAAACCCAAAGACAATATGAGAGCCAGTAATAAGCTGGCTCTCACACACACTGATCTTCCTATTTTCTGTAATTACAAGAACACACTTCATCTACTCTATCAAAAATTACTATTTTAAAGAATTTTTTTTCACCTGGGGACTGTGAATTCCAGGGAGTTAATAGGTTAAAAGGATGGTGTTAATTGCAGAGTTTAAATCTTACCCCTTACCTGGAGCAGGAAATGCTGAAAGCAAGGGGAGAGAAAGAACAAAGATAAGAAAAAACCACGGCTTTTCCCAGGCCAAACCCCCCAAATAAAAAAAAAAAAAAAAGAAAAAGAAAAGAAAAATGTTCCTTAAAGCTGTGGGCACTTGCAAACATGAAGCCACAAGCAAATCAAGGAGACTGAGGTGACCAGAGTTGACTGAAAGTAACTTTAGAAGTTAAAATAGTGGAGAATTTATTCACTAAGAGGGTTGTAATTAAAAAAGGAGGTTGAGACATGTTGTGGAAAAGGTACTCAACCACAATTAAGAACATCAGTTCTGATATTTGGAAAACATAGCCTCTATTATAAGAGTTTATGCAGGAGCTGTACAGTAAGTCATAGAGCTGGGTGCAACTTATGTAAGCATACATGTAAGAAAAGGAAAACAAATTAAAATAAATAAATAAACAAACAGAAAAGAGGAGGAACATGATTTCAGTAGAAGACTCCTCATTTTGCTGGCCAAAATTCTAAGTTTTCTGAAACATTTGATGAAAGGAGTACATTCAAATGTTTAATAGGTACTGCAGGAATGCTGTCAAAAACACAGAAAAGATGTTAAGTGCTAAAGTCCTCACCATTCTGGCAGAGTTGCAAGTTAACACTTGGAGCATGCACTGCATTGATGCAAAGCAATATTACCTGTATAAGTATCGTAAGTGATGCATAAACACACATTAATTCCAACAGTTTTTGCTAGCTTCCTGGTTGCAAAGAATTAAAGACAAAAATAACCCAATTAACATAGGTCTGCAAAATCAGCTAACAAGCAAAGAATAAGCCATGTGTGAACAGATATAAGGGGAAAGGAAAAAAAAAAAAACAAAATAACTCTTCAGAACTCTAAAACCCCTTCAAGAGAGCAACTGAGAGAGTCTGATCAGTGACTGAAGATGACAAAACTTATCAGTTTCTAAATTCCCATCTACTGGCTTGTCAAGTGTCATTTATGAAAATGCAGTCTCAGTTCAGAGACACACTTCATGGTTCAAAGTAGTGTGGCATTGGAAATTTGGCATTTAAATAGATACCTCTGGTTAATCCATTTATAAGATAAAGAAACACTGAACAACAATTTAGCCCTTTGAAGAAAGTACGTAGTCACATCTAATACTGGTATCACACTTCGTTAAACTAGGAAGGTGATACAGATTAGAGGTTTACATGCATCTACTAAAAATACCAAGAAAACATAATCATACTATTACACTCTTTTGTCCCTCAGTGGTCTCCTTATGTCACTGAAGATTTTCTTATTTGGGCAAGTAAAATAATCATATTAGACCACCAAAAAAAAAAAAAAAAAAAAAAAAAAAAAAAATTTGGAGAAACCCTTGTTTAATCCAGTTACAGGAAACAAAAAACTGAAACACTTACAGTATGTTTATATATATTTCAGTATTTTAACCTGAAAACACCCACCTATAGGTTAAAAAAAAGTTCCACCTTTATTTAGCAGTTTTACTTGAAATGTCAACTTTTTTCAGTATCAAGAACATACCTACCATTTACCTCTTCAGACATCTCAAACTAATTCAAACAAACACATATTGAAAGAGCAAAGTAATCAAAAGATGCCTTTCAGACCAAATATTATCCATTTACAAGCACATCAGTGCCAAAAGCCAAAGCACGTTTGGCTAGCCCAAAGAAAATCCTCTCTGAAGAAAGTAACAATATGACAAAAGTTTTGTCATTCAGTAATCTAGATTTTTATTCAATGCATCACTTTACCTTTCAACACATTTTGGTTACTGCAATTCCTTGTGGCAACCCAGACTATAAAGAAGTGAGACTACACACAATTAGCAGAGCATAAAAATTGCTACATATTAAAAAAAAAAAATTCCAGACTTAAAAAAAAAAAATCCAACAAATTTTGCTCTACAGGAGAGGACAGTATGGGTCTCATTTGTAATAATATTTGGTATTTCTTCAATTAATCTTCTTAAAGTAAATAAAAGTTACCTCTGCCATTCCCCCTTTAGGAATGCATTGACAACACTTCGTAATAGCTCCCAAAGCATCCTCTCCTCCAAACATCATCAATTTTACATATAAAAATGCAGCATATGAATTGTTTACTTGGAGATACAATGCTTTTTGTCTTCTGCTAGCCCACATTTCACCCAAAGGAACATCACTAGTTTGTGTGGAAGGATACACTGGGAGAGGCAACTGCAACTCCCATTATAGCATCCCCTTTCCTTTTTGCAAACCTTAATTCCTCATAGCTCTGGCTAATTACTTTCACATGATCCTGTGTTCTTCATGGCCAACTTCTACCCAAAGACAATTTCTGTAGAAAGACTGAATGGAACTTTTTTCTTTAAGTTGTCTATACACCCACCCCACAGCATCTTCCTTATGCTCTGCACAGAGAACTGGTGCTGATGGAACTGAGCTATCTGTACACTTCTGCTCCAAAACCCAGTTCCTGTCATAACTCAGTCCAAGATCTTAGGTGCACACACACGCCCCACCAGCCTCCCATCTCTTGTAAGGGTACATGCTGGCAGATTTTGTCTGCTTGCAACAGTTTTGCTCAAGGGCTTCTGACTCTAGAGCAAAATTCTGTCACCTTGTAGAATGAGTCAAACAAATGCTTCCGAACAGCTAAATCCCACAGGCACTGTATAAAATATGAGGAAAAGGAGTCCCTGGAGAAGAGGGAGCTGCTGGTGGGTGTGGTGACAGTGTCTTCCTGAAAGCCTGATGCAGAAGGAATGATCACAGAGCTTAAAAAAATGCCAGACAGTGTCTCACTGCTGCTACATCAGCTGTTTAAAAATTAAAAATGCACATAAAGAACACAGCACCATACACGTTAAGCAGCCTCATATGTCAAGGCCAGTTTTCCAGGTTAACTGCACACCAAATAAGTCCTTTTTAAATCTAAAACCCATGAAACAGTAGATAGGATTTGCAAAGCATCACTTCTGAGGGGGTTCTTATGACAGCAATATTGCAAACAAGCCTAATACTGCAAAAGTTCATTCATTCCTTGGTATCTCAAAACAACTGCATGGAAATGCTCTCTCTCCTCCTTGTACGCAAAGGCTTGTGGACAGGCTTAAACTTAAACACCAAGTGAGATACAAGCCAGTCAGCAGGAATAGGAATCTAGATACATAGGACTGTTTTCATCTAAGATGTTGAAAGGCCAGGGCAAAGGTTTCATAGAAAAGTGACAAAAACCTTTTAAAATACAGAATTTATTAAAAAAAAAACAAAAACAAAAAAACACACAAACCACAAAACAGAAAAATAAGACACCCACCCTGGAACAACCACCAAGAGTCTAAAACACAGATAAAGATGACCACAGAAGTACTTGAGCCCAAAGAAGCATTCTGTGTTATCTTTCCTCTAAACATTCTAAAAGACTGCTATGTAAAAATGGTACAGTCACAAGCATGAGAAAATGCTTACCATTAGCAATCCCAGTTCTCTATACTGCTAAATTTTGCTCTCCTTCTAATCCTGGCCTCTTTCCTAGCGGTATTTCAGAAATAGCACTGTACAGTAGGTTCTGTACTCCAGAAACTATTTTACTCAACTTGCACTTTTCCATGAAGATAATGCTTCTTGAGAAATCAAGATAATTTCTCTTAAATTGCCCATACTTGCAACACTGGATGAAATTTATCTGATTTTTTTAAAAATGCTCACATTACCCACATTTACATGATTGTAAAAAGGACACATCACAGAACTTTCTTTTCTGACATTACATAAAGAAACATTTTGCAGGCACAAGCATCTAATACCTCACCAAAGCACACAAAGAACCTCTTCACGACCACCTCAAAGTCATTTGGGCAAGCTTATAAAGGCTTTAAAGCCACAAGTCTCTTAAAAGTCCTATTTAATACTTCACATGACTCTTGAATAATCAATAAACAATATTTTCAGCCTCAAGAAGTACTAAAAGGACAAAGTTCTCAGCCATGAAAATGAGTTTTCCAGATACTCTGAATTTGCAATTGTCACAGCCAAGACTAAATCTTATACCTTCCTCTGCCATGAAGCAAATACAGCACATCACCATTCTTAAACTCCCAAAATTCAACTGCAAGGGAGGGTGAAGATGAAAAAGCAACTTAGAACAGGCACTTGTGATGCCAAGCTCATGATCTGTGTTATTTATAGGTCATGTATGGATCCCATGTGATCCTCTGAGTGAAATCAAAAATAAAGAATCTATTGATATGGGGACAGTTATTATTTCCTACAATAGTGACTTATAAAATACTGTTAAAACTTTGTGAGGAAGTAGTAAAAAAAAAAAAAAAGGAAGGGGGGGAGCACAAATACATATGCATAGTTAAGAACTTCAATGATCATCTTTAACTACCTTGGGATATCCTAGCGCCTGATCATAAAGAATAAGAAAACAAGGACCCAAGGACCCAAAACATCATTCAGACATTTCCAGTGGGCATCAAAAATTATCAGGTTGCCCAGGGCATGAGGGTAAAAGCACTGAAGGATTATTACAAGCCAGTCCTGAAGCAAAGGAGTCCCGAGCAACCTCAGATACAAGAACAATTAAGAGTTCATTAACTAGAACCTAAAATTGCATTTTTCACACTTTACTGTGAAAGTTCAGCTGCAATTGCTGAGGTGGGATATTTAACGACTGCCTTTGGCAACATGAACCAAGCTTATGCTTATTTCTAAGGTTCCTTTTGCAACATAAGGGTCCTTAAAATTACCTGATAAACACAAGGGAATCATTGAAGAGAATAACCTGACAAGCTCTCAGAGTATTTCTTTAAAAAACACTTGGAGGGTGCACTAGTATTGGCAGCCAGAGCCAAGGCTGCTAAATGATTTTCATAATATAGTATTGTTTTCAGAGGTTCTCAAATACTGACCTTTTTATTTGAAAGGCTCCTCATTCACTCTGGGAAAGCTCTTGATAAGAGTCCAAATACATTTCTTAAAAACACTTGTTAAAAAAACAGTTGTACCATAGTATGTGATCATCTAGGGACTATGTAATGTTAATATATGTAGAAGTCTATACAACCAGTCTAAACCTGACACATCTCTTGATAGCTCAGCTATGCAACCAAAATGTTGGGGGGTGGGAGGGGAGAATGAATAGGTGAATAGTTTAGATTTATACACGTAGTGAACTGAATACCTTCTTTTATCTTCTTCTGGTTGTAATATACCTAAGGAATGGCCTACTTACAAAAAAAAAATTCTGAAGAAATTACATCCAAACCACCAAATTATAAAGCAGCAGCCTACCATCTGGAATTACTCAAAGGCACATATGGTCATATTTTTGATGTAGAAAAAAATCTGTAATCTGATACTTATTTGCCTTTCTTATGATTAGCTCTTCTATAACAGATTAACTTTGCAACATGGGGCTTGCAATCTGGTCTTGTAAACAAAAATTAAAGTTATAAATTCATTAATTTTAGGGTATTTCCATAAAATGTATACACACTAAGAGACTGAATTAGGTTGGCTTCATTTTTCTTTTAGTACACAGCAACAGTAAAACCAAATTAAAATACACTTTCTCATCTGGAATGTATGCATAACTGCCTTAACCAGGACAGCTAGACAAATAATTATGATCAAGTGAAGTGGGATAATTATATCATGAGCCACATTAAATGCTGGGGTTTGTTTGGTTCAAAAAACAGTAATACATTTGTTTATATATGACTTTTGAGATTACACTGTGACATAGACTAATGTTACACATCCACCTTTTTCAGAAGGAAAATCCATTCCCAAGATGGGCGCAGCTGGTCTCTTTTTCATACACTTTTTTTTTTTTTTTGAGGATGGTGTTACAAGGAGAAGAAAGGGAAGAAGTGGAGGAAAAGGAATAGAAGAAGAAAGCTGCTAGGTTTTGAAGAGAAAAACAATTGAGTGAGATGTTCAACTGCATCCAACAGGTTCCCTAAATGCTCTACTACCATATCACGTAGTTTTTCCTTCCTTGCAGCATCAGCTCTGCAGGCATGCTTCAAGAAGGTATCTTCTACCTTTGGTGTAGGAAGTGAACCAACTTCACTATTTTGGAAGACGGGAGGTCCACAATGGAGATAGATGTGTCTTTGGAAAGGGGGACCAGACCACAGGCTGGCCATACCTGACAGCACACAACAGCTTGGCATCTCCTTTTATTTCTTTCCCCTCAACACAAGAGCTCTTCAAAAGGGCAGAGGCACAGTGGAAATTCCAGTTTCCAAACCAAGGTTTCAGGCCACTTACTTCCAAGACCCACATTTTGTGTCCTCCAGAGATAAAATGACTAATTGATCCTCCCAGTACCCTGCTATGCAGACACTTAAAAGAGATCCACTGAAGTCAAAGGCAGTGTTAACGCAGCACCTGCACTGCCTCCTGCACCTGGGCTCCTCATGGAGGGCAAAGCTGAGCCTACAACAGTGTCTCAAAATACCTAAAGGGCTGGAGAGCTTTTCCAGCATGACTGAACACATAGAAGAGTTACTGCTGCCACACATGGCAGAAAAAAAAAAAAAATCCCATGTTTACCAGAAGAGGAGAGCCCCACTCAGGAGCCCTCTCCTTCAACGGCACTGGGTAGCTCATTGTCCTCTGCTGCCAGACCTGTCTCTTCTCACCAGCTCTCCATGGACCTCTAGCACAGCCTCACATGCCACATGGTTTAAGCCACGAGTTCTGGAGAACACCTCCAGACTGGGTCCAGCACAGCACAGTACCACACCGATGAACTTATACACACCTAGAACAAAGCACAGCTCCAAAGGCAGCAGCATATCATCCATGGTTCAAGTAGGGAATGTAAGGAGAACGAACCACGACTGAAGTCCACCTGTTTTGCCCTTGCTGACACTTCTTAATAACGTTTTTATATATACAGAAGCAATCACCCACCAAATGACCATCAATACTGCCTCAAAACTAAAACTTTTTCTGGTAGGTAGAAAGTAGCTGAACTGCTGAATACGCAACTCCTCTCTAAAGCTTACTTAAAAGGAAGCAGAAAGAGAAACCCAAAATACCTGTAGAAGATGACTTATGGCAAAACCAAGATCACTATGTAGCAGAAGAGCTGTATTACCTTCTGATAATTTTAACTATTCTATATGGCTACTACAGGTCACTCCCTAGGTCAACAAAAGAAGCGGCACTAGAAAGCATTTAGATACAACTTTGTGTTCAACTACAAAACCAAAGATAAGTTTCTTATTATGTTGCCACATGTGGGTTTAAAAAAATATTCTCAGTGATAAAGCAGACACAATATACACTGTTCATGAGAAACAGAACATACACAGCAAGAAATCATTAACACCACAAAACATAAAAATTAGCTGTAAAAGCAACTGAGAATCTTCAGTGATACTTCTGATGTTGAACTTCCTTCTAGACTTCCTGTTGTATGTGTGTAATTGTTGCAATAAAAGTCCTTGGAAAAAATGAGTCACGTCAAACACAATAATCAAACCCTAATGATTAACAAAGGAGTGGAATACACCTTGCAGTAGAAAAGAAAAAAATCCTCTCCAATGTAAATTACTTTAAAATAAGATTACATGTTAAAAAAAAGTGCAGCTCTGTTTTGCAAAAACAACTTGTGTCATATTTCCATAGTTAGGTATCCTAAAATGCATTAGCCTTTCTGCAAACAAAAGAATCCAAAAATCCAAACATCAAAACAACCCCACAAATGTAAAAGCCTTCAGGAGTTCTAGGAGTCTATTTTATAAACGTGAACAAAATATTTTCTTAATTTAGTAAACTACAAGTAGACTGTCCCCAAAAAAACAACCACCAACACCAAAACCCACAACACACAAACCAGAAACCTATCTACTTTCAGTAGATACTATGGAAAATGGTCTTCCTGAAGCCTTTCAGTACATAAACACACATGCAAAATTAAAAGAAGAGGGGAAAGAAGAAAGCCATATGGCAGACATCATGTTAGTATGAAGGATGGTCCTTGTTAGAAGGGAACTGAAGAGAAGATCCTTGTTGGACTGAACAGCCAATACAGTGCAGCAGCAGCACCCTCCTGCTCTAAGGTCCCTGGAAGTGGCTCAGCAACACATCAAGTTCTTGAAACATCAACTTAAGTTTTCCATTTTGAGAATACTGATGGTTAATATAGCACAAAAGTTAAATTACTAAAACCTTTTCTAACAGCTGCTTCCAGAAGACAGAAAATTGCTTCTGTAATACTGGAACCATTCAAAGTCAGAATCCAAAAAACAACAAATCAACAAACCAAATCATCCATATGTATACTATGGAGGGGTAGTCCTACAGAATTAGTGTTGGACAATCTAGGTATTTCTAGTGAGGAGAAGCACATGTTATGGCAGCCTAGCACAACAGGAAGAGATAGGAGTTGCTCTGCAGAGCACCACTCCAGCCAGCTGCAGCTTGTCAGCATCCCAGGGACACTTCCTCGTAGCTGGTGGTGGCTCCCTCAGCCTTTCTTCCAGGGCTGGACATCAACCTTTCCCTTCCCTACTACAATTCTGCTTGTTCACAGCAAGCCAAAACTGCATTTGATATCTGATGATTAACATTATCCATATTTCGTGCAAGCACACAAAAGTCTCTGCTGTCACACAACCCATCTCCAGCTTCCCTACATAACACTTAGGACCACGTATGATGTGGGATTAGCAAACTGTAGGGATAGATTTCATCTTGAGCAACACCTCAAGGGTTTTCCCCCAGATGAGTTACACCAAACCCCAGTGTGGACCTGGCTCTGCTTCCCAACACAACAGTGCGTACAGGTAGCAAGTGGCTCAAGGCCGCTGACCAGCCACTCCTCATGGACCTTAATGGAAAACTCTAGATACAACATGTACTATGCACTGCTCAGAAGAGGGGACATCAACATATACACATCAAAGCCAGTGAAACAGATGATGAAAATCACTACGAAATGGTTATTTCTACACCCCTATCCCACAGTGCAGGTCAAAAGCAGAAACTGGTACCCAAGGCTGTTCAGCCAGTACTGCTGCTCAAGGGTCAGTAACATCCCAGGGTAATTAAGCTGATGAAGAAGAATTAAGAGTGAACAGGCAACTCTTAGATGACATCAACCCTACACATATTTCTTCTAAAAATACATACACACATCATTTGATAGTACAGAAGTTGTTTGACAAAATGTAGCTTCTTATTCACCTTAGTCATGACTTCTCTCTAGTAGAGATTTCTATCTTCTTTTTCCTGACAATTAGTTTAAATTCAAAGGTATTTGAGCTTTAATCTGTACATTGTATGCAAATGACTTGTAAACAGCAATATAGCAAAGAGGGAAAAAAACTATTTCAACATTAGCTCGAAGTTTTGCAAAACCAAAATACATACTGCAATGCATAAGATAATAAGACCCACTAATATTGAAAAGAAACTAAAATAGCTATTGATCATACATACAAAAAGTACCTGAAAACAGGGCTATAAAGTATCATAGATAAGTTTCAAATGAAGAACACATATATACTTCAATGAGATTACAGGAGTATTATACAATGATTTTATCTAGTTTTTATGTAAGTCAAAAAGACCTGTTGTAGATGTTACTGAAAATTGTAAGATAATACCGGGTCCAAATCAAATGCTAATGACATTCTTTGAAATGTTCCCTGATTAACTAAGGAAGGCCAGACTTCAGTCCCTTTAAATAAAAGCGGGGGGCGGTGGTGGTACATATATATATATGCACATGCCAGGGTCTGGAAGCTTTTCAATTAGTTCCAGAAACAAAAATAAGGACTATTCAAATTTTTTTCTGCTGAAATTAACTTCAGCTAAAGGCTGAAAGACACATATGAGTGCCTCTATCAAACAAATCCACACGTACTGATAAATACAATATATGCTATATGCTGCAAATACTCTACACATCCTTTCTTGTCAATTCCCTTTTGCTTTCTTGAAATTGCTGTTGTCATTTTAACTATAGTTTTAAAAAACCATCCCTTTGTAGTCTATAAAAAGCAAACAGCAAATGTTGCCATTAATTCACAAAAACAGTAGCCAAGTTAGAGCCCTCTTGCTGGTAAAGCTGCTATAGGAACAGGAAAATGAAATTTATTCTGAAAATAATACTTATGTAAATGCAGGTAATTAAAAGCATGTTAGCAAGAACTGCTACGTGCATACCTGTATTATTCAGCTAGGCAATAACTGAACCAATATCCAGAGAACACACAAACAGTAGTTACCATTTTCCTATTTCTGAAGGTTTCGTATCACTATATTTAGATACACTGGGGAGGGAGAGGAGGAGGATGATCAAGTAAGTCCCACTTGAGGTTCAACTGTCACCAGCACAGGTATCACCTCTCCTCTTTACCTTTCCCCAAATTTTTAAGACTATGGGGAGGCAAACTGTGTTCAGCTCTGCTGGCACGGGGGCACAGGGACTCCCTGCATAGAGAGAAGTCAGAGAACTGCAGCAGGATGAGGACAAGACTGGGGCCTCATTCAGGGGAGGGAAACAAAAAGGTAGAATATCCACTCTGTCAACACCAACAGGATTTTTTATTATTATTATTATTACTATTTATTACAGCACAGCCAGAATTTCAAATGCACAACTTACAATCCACAAATATCTGAGCTAAAAGACTGACATTTAACTCTTTGGTGGCGCAGGCTTCCAGTACTGCTTAAGATAGGAAGACCTGATGAATAAATTGGAGGAAATGGACCACACACAGGAGCTTCAAAGGTCCAAGACCCCAGTAAATCAATAGGGAAAAAAAAATCTGAGTGAACACTTTGTGTGGGGAAGCTGTATGTTTGCACTTTGTTTAGAGATGCTTTCTTGCTCAGTGCACTAAAGTTCCTCTTCTCTCACAAAACGCTCCCTGCTGGTCCCAGGCAAGTGCCCTGGGTTAAAGGCACACCTGTACAGTAGCACTCATCCAGCAACTCAGCCTTTCTCCTGCTCTGACAGCTCAGTAATATTCAGGGATAGGTCCCATGTTAAGTTCTAAGGCTTTCTGCAGGTACAGAGGAAGAAATACTGCTTGCAATCTTTACAAGCATTTGTGTTGAAACACCTTACACTCTGCATGGTTGAGGCAGATGACTACTTCAATGCTTGACTATTAAAATTCAAATTAAATACTCTCCCAACCTGATATTCCTCTAAAAGCAGAGTTCGATACACACAAACTTCTTTTTCAGCAGAACCACAAATTTGGGGCACAAATACAAAATGAACGATCAAAAAAAATCTGTTGAAAACTCAGATGATTTGATATTTTAAAAAACCCCATACCTATCATCCCAGTTCAGAAAATAGGGTGCCAGCTTAGGTCTCACCCAATACTATACCACTCACTATCCCAAAGAAAAGGCAACAAAAGGTTCCTCCAAGCGAACCGTATTTCCTGCATTTCCTAATGCAGACCAGGATATTTAACTCCAAAGAAACCGTTCTGAAGTATACACCAAGATCAGAGATGAGTACAACTGACAATCTGATGCCCACAGCTTGAATATTGTCACACCAAATTTACCTTGATCATACATTTACACAGAACAGCCCCTGCATGTCCATTTCATTTTTCCTGTCAGCATCCTCAGGACTTCTTGAGGGTTGGCAAATGACTTTTGTAGTTTTCACTGAAGAAGGATTGTAGCATCCTCTACAAATTGGATCCAGCTTCTGTCTGGTCTTTCTCAGGGCTGGAACTGAGGTTCCTGCTGAGGCACAAAGCAACACAGCTACCTGGACCACAGCTCTGAGTTCTCACTTGAGAAAAGTGCCAGCAGTTTTATTGTAAAGGGTCCACAAAAGCAGGTAAGTGGAAACAAAAAAGCCAAGCGGGGTTGGGATTAAACTTTACAGTAGGATGTTTGATGATGCACAAAAGCACAGAATCCCATTTCTCTACTTAAACAGCAATAGTGTGAAAAGTAGAACCATACATCAAGTTATCTTCAAAAAACCTGCCCAAAACATACCCCAAATAATGGCAAGACTCACCGTGACAAAGTCTTTGGCCTACAAGCCGAGAAGGGCATGCAACAGTGTAAGAAGAGCTACCTCTTCTTACAGGTAGGATTCTTGCAAATATTAAACTGTCACACTCAAAAGACCAGGACAGAAGGGTTCTTTTCCCTCCTGTGCCATACACTCTATGTACCTAAGAGTTCTAAAGATGTAACTCATACCTGGAATATTTAACTCCTTTAACCTGCATCAGTATTTTTCCCACTTCCTCTCTGCAATACTAGCACATATAATCCTAAGACTTTTATTACACTAAAGTCTTTAAGCAACACATTGGGTGTATTTGCACCATTAACAACTACAAATAGGTACTTTCATACAATGCGTCCTAAAACAAATGCTCACATCTGCAACATTACTTAAATAACAGCTATTAACATAAGAAGGCTTGGCATCTAAAAAACAAAAATGGAAGTCTATTTTAGAATTAAATGTTATTGGATGAGGCTTTGAGCAATCTGATCTAGTTGAAGCTGTCCCTGCCCATTGGAACTATATGATCTTTAAGGTCCTTTCCAAGTCAAACCATTCCATGATTCAATGATTAAACAGTAGCATCTAATATGTATTTTTCCAGATCATTAATAGAGTTAGATTTTTTTTTTTTTCAGTTCTTGGCTGTGGTTGTTCTAAACAGCTGTTTATAATTTTCAGATTACAAGCTTAGATCTATTTATTTTCTTTGCACCTAAACTAACTAGCATGGAAAAATTTGAGGCCTGCTGTTAATCTCACACAGAAATTACTTGTATTCTCCACGCTCTGAAAGTTTTCAAATGGAGTAACAAAAATGTGTATCAATTTGTAATACAATTACTGAATAACATGCAGGGTAGATTTTGGAGATGCACTACCCAAGGCTGTACTGCACTAAGGGAGCTCCTCACACAGCAGCTCTCAAATGCCTCGCACCCAAGACAGCTGAAAAAATTAATTTCTGTACCTGTGCTCCTCTGTGGTACTGTAGTTCCCTGGAAAATGCACATCGCTGACACTCCTTAACTCCCAGTCCACAGAGTATTCAAGTCACACAGGCATACTGGTCCCACTTGGTGAGTGGGAACCAGACCTGAAGAGGCACACAAGCAGTAAAGGATATGGATATACACCTATTTGATGCTTGTACCCAACCATTCAGGTTAGCTGAGCTAGCAAAAAGCACAGGAACAGCATCATAATGGAGCATCATTTATAATGAAACACTAGTAAGATGGATCAAGTGTTCAGAAAAAAAAAAAAAAAAAACAACAAAAACCCACAACTCCAAGCATCTGAATTGCATAGTTTTCTACTACTACATGTAATACCCATTTTCCTCTTCTGTTTAACAGGAATCAAAGAATGGTGACCTTTGAGATAATCTAGTTCCAACCCCACTGCCATAGGCAGGGACACCTCCCTCTAGACCAGGTTGCTCAAAGCCACATCCAGCCTGGCCTTTAACACATCCAGGGATGAAGATGTGTACCATTAGTAAATTTGCAGATTACACTAAACTGGGGGTGAATGTCGATCTGCTGGAGGGTAGGGAGATGCTTCAGAGGGACCTGGACAGGCTGAGTCAATGAGCTGAGCCCAATGAGGTTTAACAGGACCAAGTGCAGAGTCCTGCACTTTGGCCACAATAACACCCTGCAGCACTACAGACTGGGGGATGAGTGGTTCTTGGCCCCTCACTTCCAGAAGGATACTGAGGTGCTGGAGTGGGTCCAGTGCAGAGGGACAAGGCTGGTGAAGGGACTGGAGGGAAAGTCTTATGAGGAGAGGATGAGGGAGCTTGGGTTGTTCAGCTTGGAGGAGACTCAGGGGGGACCTTATCACTCTCTACAACTACCTGAAGGGAAGTTTTAGTCAGGTGGGCGTCAGGCTCTTCTCCCAGGCAACTAGTGACAGGATGAGAGGGCATGGCCTGAAACTGCACCAGGGGAGGTTTAGGTTGGATCTTAGAAAGCACTTCCTCATGGAAAGGGTGATTAGACACTGGAATGGACGGCCCAGGGAGGTGGAAGAGTCACCATCCCTGGAGGTGTTTAAGGAAAGACTGGATGTGGTGCTTAGATGGTGTAGCTGATGTCATGGTCATGTTGGGTCATAGGCTGGACTTGATGATCTTGAAGGTCTATTCCAGTCTCAGAAATTATGTGATTCTTTGAGGCATCCACAACTTCTCTGGGCAATTTGTTCCAGTGACTCACCACTCTTACAGTGAAGAATGTCTTCCTAATATCTAACCTAAATCTACTGTCTTTCAATTTAAAACCATTACCCCTCATCCTATCACTGCACTCTGGGGTAAAGAATCCCTCCCCACCTTTCCTGTAGGCCCCCTTTAAGTACTGGAAGGTGTCCCCAGAGCCTTCTCTTCTCCAGGCTGAACAACCCCAAGTCTCTCACCCTGTCCTCACAGGGGAGATGCTCCCTGATCATCTTCATGACCCTCCTCTGGACCTGCTTCAGCAGGTCCACGTCTGTATTACACTGGGGGCCCCAGAACTGAACACAGTACTCCAGGTGGAGTCTCACCAGCACAGCTGAGAAGGAGAGAATCACCTCCTTCAACCTTCTAGTCACACTTCTCTTGACGCAGCCCAGGACACGGCTGGCTTTCTGGGCTGTGAGTGCACATTTCTGGGTCACATTCAGGTTTTCAACCATCAACATACTGAAGTCCTCTGCAGGGCTGCTCTCAATCCACTCATTGCCCAGACTGTATTTGTGCTTGGGATTGCTTCAACCCATGTGCAGGAAAACAAACAATTTCTGAAAATATACATGAACATTCATGGAATTTTAGAAATCAAACAGAACTGAAACAAGGTATAAATCAAGGTTAAATACTCTACCTTGAGGGGGGGAAAAAAAAAAATTTGGGAGAACGCATCTCAGCTGAAGTCACAAGAATTATATAAGTACCCATTACCCTGCTTTACTGGATCTGTCCTCATCACCACTGAGCACACTGCACCTTCAGTTACCACATTTCACCATAATTCCTGCACCCATATGGTATCTTTGTGCAGTTCCTATTCCCTCTAACCTGGCCTTTCCGAAGTTGAGTCCTCAGACACATCATCTACAACAGATTTCTGGTACAGGGTGAGAAACAAAAGGAAAACAACTTGGGAGGGATGCTTCAGAAAAGGCATGTATGCTCCAGGAAGCTTGAAATCTTGCTCTGAGTTTGTGTATTTCTTAGCTTCAGGCTAAACACTTGCCAAAGCTACAGGGTTTTTTGCTGATCCAGCCATTTAAAACTAAGTTAAAATATTTAAAGTGTTAACAGACAGAAATAGCATCTCCTCTGACTAATACACTTTTCATTCAAAAAATAATACTTTTTTTTAAATCATATTTACCTCAGGAACACCACCATCAAGTCTACGCTGGCTAAAAAAATGGCCTTATTACTCCAGTTCTTTAGTGTAAAGAATAAATTCTAAGAAATTAAGTTCCTAAGCATTTCATCACATCTACTTCCAAAAGCAACTTTTATATTTGCAGTAAATATACATCCACTCATTTAACAAGGCTTCAGTCCAAGAACTGTGGCAGGCAAAGAATAAGCAGACTGTTAGTATGGTCACAGCCTAACTGCTGCTTTATTCGTGCTAACCAATCCTTTACACCTCTGAGCATCATTCAGAAAAAGACATGGTCACAGATTACAGAAAAAATACAGAAAAAAATCCTAACCTGAAGAATAGCACTGCCAATAAATCATCTTTCTTAAATATATCATTTTAATGGAAAAATGCCAGCCCACATGTTAAGTGTTTAGAAAATAAAACAGGTAGAAATACTCTCCATCACCAATCCCAATGCACACAAGTCAAATCCTCTCAAAGCTGTGCTTATTACAGCTGTGGCAAACATGTCAACAGGGACTCAGAGATTTCTCATGCTAACCCTATGGAGGGAAGAAAAACAAAACAAAACAAAACCAAAAAGAGAGAGAAAAGAAAAGGAAAAAAAAAACAGGCACAGAGTTTGGACTGTCTGTTACTGCTGTCCCACTTGCCTCATGACTTTAAATGGACTCATTTTAGAGTTACAGCCACACAAACCACTGATTTCCTGCTAGATCTGATGGCATTTGCACAGTACACGTTGGGAGAGGAGGCAACAGCAGAACTTCATTGCTAAACAAAGCTGTAATTTTCTCTTTGTTAGAGTTCTTGTCTAAAAAAGCTAAGAGACACTATGCAGACATGAGTATTGCCATGTCTCTGAAATTCGCAGCTGGAATAGTTTAATTTACAGTTCCTGTTGGTGAAGGTTCCTCCTTTCCACACTTCTCCTTGGAAACACCAAGGAGCACATTTTCAGGAACGCTCTCCTTAAATTCCATTCAATCAAACTGCATCCAAAAAAGCCCCAAACCATAACATTCATAATGTATGTTAAGACATCTGAAGTGGACCTTGCTCCCAAAGAGAAGCACAGATGCACACATGTAGCAGTGACCTCGGAACTGCTCCAACTCAATGCATGATTTCACCACAGCTACATCAAACTAGAGATGTCTGAGAATATCTCTAACAGCAATGCTTTTCCTTTCATTCCACCTGGTCGGGGATCTATTGCTCCTGGAAAGGAATTTGGTCAGCCATGTCCTACCTAAAGGGTTACGCCTACAGTTCACTGCCACTCTATTGTCTATAAAAGCCAGAGGTACCATAAGATGTATAAGTCTAAAAATAAAAATATTAAAAAAAAACCAAAACAAACAAACCACACCAAAACCAAAAACTTGTCAATGAATTTCAGAGGTCTAATTAAGTAAATATCCATATAATGCACACAGCACCCCTTAAGAAAATGCCACGGTCTGTCTGTGACTGTGAATAAGGGGGAATAAAACAAACTGGAGCTCGCTCTACTGATGTTTTGTACAGCGATGGGTGCAAAGCTCATCAGAATCCTGATATGAAAGTGACATTTTTCCTTTGTTCTCAAAAGAGGAAAAAAATGTACCATACAGTAAATCATATGTAAACTAATAGTTCTGCCATTCATTTTGAGATTGTTAATTTAATTAGGCATGTGAGGGCTTACTTCAGCCACTGATGGGAATTAAGAGTTTTAAACAATTTCTATTACCCTCATGTCATAATTTAATTTAAAAACATAAAAAGTGGTAAAATCACTACCTCTTGTGTTTGGACAGCAAATATAAACTTCTCTTGTTAACACTCATTCTCTTGTTTTTGTGTCCTCAACTCAGAATAAAGAAATCCAATTCTTTTGTTTTTAAAATTATAAAGTTCTCATGAAAAAAGCATTTTTGTTTAATTAAATCACATTTCTAGGTCTACCTAATTTACAGCATCCTTTAGGGAGACAAATCTGGGACTCAGAAGCTTTTGTGACTTGAATTTATCCGCTGGGTTTCAAACTCACAATTTTCCCAGAGGATTACAAAAGCCTGCCAATTTAGCTTGATGCATTAAAGCCATTTACACAAATCAAAACCACATTCAAATATAAAACACTTCAGTACCCCCCCACCCTTTTTTTTTTAAAGCCCAAAGAAACTGGCAGGAGAAGGGGGAACCAAGTCCAAGCTGGACCACTACATTCACAGCTACCAGATGATTTTCAGCAAAACAATAGAGATTGAGGGAAGAGACAAGAATGAGTATTCTTCCTTGCTTTGATACAACATATGAAATCCAAGGTAGCCATACTTCTCCAAAATACACCATAACTGTTTATAGAGCATAGCTAGGTTGCTTCACCTCTTGCTCCTTACACTGCATTTTTAGTATGCATAAGAATCACTCACAAGCAGTTCCTGAAAGCTAAAGAAAATGCATTTAACTACAAAAAACAAACCTACTTTTATAATTAAACCAGAATTGCACTTGAAAGTATCTTACCTAAAAGGTGCAAAAGCATGCAAACCACATTATTAGATGGGGAAGAAAGGCACAGACCACCAAGCAAAGAAAGAAACTGGACACCCTAACACTTGCTAAATAAATGTTGTCCTTCCCAATGAACAACACTGCCACACAAAGCAGAGTGGTTCAGACGTTAAAAAGTCTGGAAAGTAGTCGGGAAACCAACAGTTTAAGAACACCAAGACACAGCTATATTTAGTAAACAAGTTGGGCTGAAACTATTGAGGATGAGCATAAGAGGCAACTCACTGAGAGGCAAAACAATCAAAAAAACAATGAAAACAACTCTAGTTCATCCAACCCAGTAAGAAATCTCAGGGCAGAAAGCCGAAGAAGAATATTATAGTCCTCATTGATGGTATGTAGCATAAATACATACAACTTGGAAAAAAAATAAAAATAAATAAATATAGAATGTAAAGAGGAGTGAGCAGGATAAAAAAAAAAGAAAAATAATAAAATAAGTAATAGTAATAAATAAAATTTAAAAATTAGGGGAAGAAACAGCAAAACCAGAAGATAAGAACATTTCTTACGTTCCAAGATTTAGCAATAAACTCAGTCCTTGGATGGATCTGGTGTCATCCAGCAGCACCACCCATTTATTTCCACTGACCATCTGAATGTTCAGCTCAGGACTTTTAAATCTGAGTGCACATATATACGTTTCCTAAAGACGAGTCAAAACTCCCTGAAGTTTGCACATCACCACACGGTGTTTCCAGGCATCCATTCAACATTCAATGAAAGAAAAGCCTAGAAAAACAAAGTTCTGCACCATTTAAACAAGCAGATAGGGGAAAAAAATTAAAAAAAAAAAAGGCGAACAATTTATCTTTAAATTGGTGGTGCCTGTGCTCAGTTGTTTACAGTGAGAAGAATGAGGCGAGCAGTGGTTCCACCTGAGCTTGTAACTGCAGAAAGATTTCTTGAAAAGGAAGTTAGTGAAGCTTATAAAAAGTTGTTTATCAGGTGATTCTCATCTCTTAAACAGCAGAAAGTCCCTTCTAGGAACACACAACACCAGCAAGAGCAGAGAGACTTGCACTGTCATCATACATGCCACGTGCTAGAAAATGAATTACCTTCTAACACCCTTCCTATTACATTATGTGTGGGTAAAACAGGAACAACATTCTTGGCCTTAAAATGGCATTCATCAAAAATTAGATTTAGCAAGGACCTAAAAAGAGAAGGGAAAAACAAACATCAATAACTGATAGAAACCACACCAAGAAGGGAAGCAGCTACTCTGAAGAGCAAGGAGTGACATACAGACATCCCTGTGCATTACTAACAGCACAATTAGCAACATAATGCTGCTTACAAAACAAAATGATGCTTCAGAGGATCTATATGTGCACTGTTATTGACCGTTCCCCCCCCCCCCTTACAGACCTCATGATAAAAAGCACAGGAAAGAAAAAAAAAAAAAAGTCTTTTAGAGTGAGTTCTTCAGGCAAGAGAAAATCCTGTCAGATACTTGTACTTCTCATATCAAAAATACTCTGTTAAAAGAGTAGGAAAACACATTAAGAGGCCAAAAATTGTTCTCAGCATCCCAGGCATTAAAAGCCTTTCTAAAGGAGAGAGAAAAGAGTCTTTCTAATAGACACTCCTGTGTTTAGGATTCTGTTTCTTTTATTGTTTTTTCAAGCAAGAGTGTTACTCACAACCAGGCTAAATATTGCCAATTCCTCTGTGCAAAAAAAGGGTTGTTTTTTAAACACACAATCCTTTGCTTCTCAGCTGGCTACAGAGCAAAGGATTCCTCCTTGCTGCCCACTAACTAAAGATCCTTTTAGCAAAAGGTGGACCACCGCTGAGTTTCTAAAGCAAACGGCCTGGGCTCCTTGCTGCTATAGTTTAATCACCTCTGGCACCAACCAAGGCCATCCTTCTCAGGCAGGATAGACTGATGTCCTGCCAAAGTTTTTATTTTTGAGAAGACTAGCACACTGACAATAGCACACAGCAATCCCACAGACAGAGCCCTGTGAATTAAGCTGAGCTCGCTGTCGCTATGAGCAACTGCACTACAGCACTACAGCCACTTTTGCGGTCTAGACGGGCAACCGTAAAACTTGATATTCTAGCCCAAATAAATGACAAATACCCGAACTTGCTGTAGCTAGTCATTCCACATGCTCATTTTTCTTGGTACTGAACCCAGCCAGAGATGAATCATGATGCACACAAACTCCCCAGGCTCAGAGCACTGGTGACCACAAAATCTTCTCTGCTTGAGCAATCCTGACTCCTCTAGCACACCTGCCTGTGCATCACTAGGGGCTTTAGAGAAGAAGACTTACGGGGTTTTAGGAAAACCACGGGTTCAACAGACACTGTTGGCTCTTCCAGTGCAGAGGAGCAGCACATACTTCTAAGAATGCCTCAGTAGCTACCCAAGACAGACTGACACACCTACAAAATAGGAATGTTTTCCAACAACTTTTATATAATACCCAGTAAAAGAAACGGAGGGAAAAAAAAATAGGAACTGACCTATATGCTAACCCTACAGTCAGTAGTTAGTACATACACTGCAGTTAATATCAATACATTTTACATAGTGCCAGAACACTATGTAAAATCAGTGCATAAAGTGAAAAAATTAATCTCTCATTATTTCTCCACCTCTCCCTCCAATAACATCAGTGCAAAATGCTAGTCTCCACTTAGTCATTACAGGTCTCCTTTAACTTCTGTTTCTCAGGAAAAAAAAATATATAAGCTCAACTATTCTTTTCTTTATGAAAAATCCTAAATTAGTCTGCTTGTCTGAGACTTCAAGAGAAGACTGATATGATTTCTTTGTGAAAATATTTTCAATCATAGAGAAATCTTCAGTAAAGACCATTTCTAAGCTTCAGAGCATCCTGCACTACTGCACATAAAGCACAGTTAGAATTCAGAAGTTGAAACTTTTTGTAAGTTTCTATTCTGCCACAAACATCATCACTGGAGACAGACCTATTGAAATGCTTTATACCATGTTTTTATCATATGCTGGTGACAAACTTGAAAATGGCTGTAGTGAATTTTTTAACATAATGTGATGAATGTTTCCCTGTCTTTGTTTACAATGAGTTATTGTTACATAGCTCAATTAGCAGAAGCTTGCTCTGAAGGGAAAACAATGCAACAGTTAAAAAGCAATGGAAAACCATCCATCAAAGACTACCCGTCACCAGCCCCAGGCAGCCAGTCATAGCTTACTCTTCATAATCAAAAATCTAGTTGGTCTCATACCTCAGCTCATATCTTAGCCAATAAGCTTCACAGAAAGTAAGATAAATGAACAGCTTAAGAAATTCCACAGAGAAGCGACAGAGTGACAAATGCTTCATATTAAGACATCACTCTGAGACACCTTTCAGCTGAAGGCAGACATTAGCTGTACCAGAAAGTTACATTTTAGGCTCAAGAAAGGCATTACCCTCCACACTGCAGCAGGCTGACAATACAGAAGAGCCAACCTAAGAGCAGCCAGCTATACCAAGTGCCACCATGTCCCACCTACCCTCAGCTGAGGGCTCCTACCACTTCCCCACCACCACCTGTCATGCTTCTACTCTCTAACAAGTCACTGTAGGCAGAAATGAACCAAAACAGCTGGGCCAAAAAGAAAGGCTGTAAATGACTGTAATTCATGACAGCATGTAAAAAGCAAACTTATTGTTGGCAAAACCATCAGTTTTTGGTGGTGTCACAGGCTGTGACAGCTTCCCTGAACCAGTTCACCACAGGCTTACAGGCACTAAAGGTGAGGGTGGAAGAGATACAGGGCACCACAAAGGAGAGGGCTAAAGCACTACAAGCCTACTGACAAGCTTGGCTGTTCAACCTCTCACATGGGCTTTCTGTTTTGTTGGTTGGTTTTTTTGTTGATGGTGGTTTGGTTTTTTTTAGTAAAACTCACTGTTTGATTCCTCTGTTGAAATCAACAGTGCTTTCTTTCCCCTTAACATGCTGTCTCCCAGTTGTTTTGAGATCAAGAACCTAAGATGTGAGAGAACTTGGCAGAGCCAGACACCCATAGTGTATCAGCAAGGGCACAAAGCAGAGACCAGGTGCGCAGTCCAAGTTCCTGGACTTCTTGTCCCCATTTAGGGTCACATTCTTACCCTTTGAGGGCTGCATCTGAAAAAGTAGATGGACAAAAGCCATTAAGCCCTCTGACAACTGTTGTGTTGGAAACACTCAAGTGTAATGTATGGCTGTCTTACTTGAGACAATAAATGGGATACAACAACCACTTTGATACTGATGATATTCAAAAGGTACTGAAGTACCACCACATGTGAAATAATTGTTTTATCAAAAGAGTAAATCAATACCTATTTTGTCTGAGCAAGTTAACTCACAATACATAATTTTTTTTTACTGTACACAGTAATTGTTTACTCTTAAGTAGAGTGCTACATAAGCATTTACTAAGCCAATAAGCCAAAAAATTTTCTAAATTGCATATAAAATGGTTTCTTTCATCTGTTTATTCTCATAAAAAATTCAACGTGGAAGCCAAAGGAAAACAGCTGCGTAAAGCATTTTCAACTGCAAGAGACATGTAAGAAGGTATTTCTGCCTGTGCTGGAGGGCACAATCTGTAATAACATTTTGCCTTCCAGATAATGACAGGAGGCATTAAAAGGACAACTTGCTCTCTAATAAGCTCCCTTGACTGGTTGAGCATGCGCATACATAGATAGCATGGTTTTGCCAACAATAATTTTAATCAATTTTTACATTTAATTCTAAATTACCATAATTTATAACTAATTAAGTTCAAGCCATTAGACGTTAAATGAGATGTTTGGGGAAAAAAAAAAAAAAAAAGAACAATTCACACATCTTCGTGAACACCATGTGCTCGTTAGCAGCTAGAGCAAACAACAAGTGATTATAAATACAGAAGAGGACTAAGCAGCATGATTCAAACCCGAAAACAAGAAAGTCACATAAAGTTTCCTACTTCAAAGCTCTCCTCAGCCCAAGCCCAGAAAACCACCGTGCATCAGTGCTTGCCATAAAAGCAAAATCAAAGGCCAACTAACAGTAAATATCACAATATGCAGTTTAAAAGGTTGAGCTGAGCTTAATCCTTATTAAATTCTAATAAAATCACAGTGCCTTCCCGACCAAACAGGGAAACAAATTAAAGGTCCAGATGGGGCCTCCCTTAAGAAGGCAAAGCAGGATGCTCTGAAGAGCCCATCTCCAATCCAGCACAAGGTGCTGGGCCACCCAACCAGCCCATGCCATTGCTCATCAAACAACCTCCTTGCAGAAAAGTGATGCTTTATCATTAAAAAGAAAGTTTGAGGGGTTTTTTTCCACTTCCAACAGTAAACAGTTATTTCTATATACCGACCTCAGCCGGGCAAGTACTCCATGAGTTAAAAGCAGTATCGGTGCCCTTTGATATGGTGATCAGCTCTACTACTGGGTAAAGAGGTTCATAAATATTAAACGCAGCACATTTGCATATGTCACCCACAGGCACAATCTTCCCTCTGAAAACCAAACAGAACCCGTACAATTCCTCTGTGTGTCGCTTTTTGATTGTCGTATATAAAACAACCATGAAAGTTACTTGAGCAAGGAGAGTGTATCAGGCAAAGAGCCAAACTACCAAAGTGTACTGTTAATTATGGTGCACCAGTTTGGTTTGGACTGATGCCCAAAATACTGGAGTTGACATTTCAAAAACCTGAAAGGTTAGGATCACACTCACGAGTATTTGAGTCATTTTTTCCAGAAAATTGAGAACTATTCTCTATTATTAAAGATTTCACGGGCTGCTGTAAAAATAATCTACTTTTTAGAGACACGGATTTATCCTTCTACAAACGATGGAATGAGTTCGATCAAAAAATGCCTGCAATAGATGCAGCAGCACGGAAAGAGAAGGCATATGAAGAAAGTGGCATGCAAGCACCACCTGTAATGTCCCTGCAAAGCGAATGGTCAGACTTATGTGTTAACCCTTATAATTTGCAGAAAATACATAGGAATGTACACGCTTTCTAATTCCAACATTTGGAGACATTTTCAGTTCACGCTTTGCATCAGGACTGCTTCATACTATGTGCAGCCGGTCTCCCAAATCTTTCAGAAAGCAGGCTGGTGAATTATTTTTTCTTAAAGACACTGGTGACAACTCGCCGCAGCGTTAACAAAACTTAAGAGAACGCGTCCCGTCAATTTTCTGTGAGTACTTGGATAAACAAGTAGTAAATATTTTCGGCCGCAGCACAGCTCCACGCAGAGGAACCTGATGCTCGGGGAGCCAGGACTCCTCCTCGGGCAAACGGAGGGATGCGCGGCCACCGGGAAGGTGCCGACTCCCCCACCACCGCCGCCTCTGACATTTCCGCGGACAGTGCCACCGGCTCACAACTTTTAAGGCATGGGAGAGAGCGCCGCGGAGCCGAGCCAAGCCACCGGGAGAGCTGCTCCACAGATTACCGGGGCTGCGGAGCGCTTCGCGACTGAAGCGGTCCCCGGGCTCTCGCTGCGACACGCGGGTCCGCTGCGCCCGGCCGGCGGGATCCCTCCCACGCCCAGCACAAAAGGGAGGAACGAAAACTAAAATATTTCAAACCAACCAACCAACCAACCACAACAGCCCAAACCCAAGCAACTAACTCTAGGGAAGCGCAAGCCCCCGGCAAGGAAAGAACAAAGGAGGCAAGTGCAGCCGGAGCTCTCGCAACAGATGGTTTGAAACAGAGCAGATTTGGCGCTGCCATCTCCTCCTGCCGCCGCACGGGCACCGTTCGCGGGCACTGTCCCGCCCGGCCCCGCGTCTCCTCCGGTCGGCGCCGCGGCTCAGGGCAGCCCCCGCCCGCCGGGCCGGTCCTCGCCGCCCGCCCGGCCCCACGGTGCGCGGTGGCGCAGCCCAGTCCGGCCCCAGCCGACAGGGCCGGTACCCTCACCGGCCGCAGGTGCGCGCCCGCGGCCCCGCAGCAGGGCGGGCTGGCGGGCAGCTGCCGGCAACGCTTACCCCGTCCCGCCCCCTCCCTCACGCTTCCCACCGCCACTCACCCAAACTCCCGGCGAAACCGTCCATTTTGTCTGGGGGGAGTCCGGTACCGCAGCCCAAGGCGAAGCCGCCGTGGCCGGCCGGGACAGGTTCATTCACCTGCGGAGCGGCGACTGGTAGCGGCGGCGCCGCAGCCTGGCGCTCATGAGCCGCCCGGGGCAGCGGCTTCGGCAGCTCCCCGCGCTCGGCGACGGCCGGAGGCGGCTCCGGCGGGAGGGGGCTCTGGCAGCTCCTCCTCCTGCTGCTGCTGATGCTGCTGTTACTGCGGGACCGGCGGCGGCGCTGCCCGGCTGGGTCCCTGCGCCGCGACCCCAGCACAGCAGCTACTGCCGAGCTCCTCCCGCCGCCGCCAGCACCGCCCCAGCGCCCCGTGCTGTCGTGCTTCCGACTCCGCCCGCCCTGGCAGCCACTGCTTCCCCTGCGGCGGGCTGGCCCCCGTCCTCGCCGGCGGGCAGTCCCGGGTAGTCTCCGGCTGCGGCTCCCGCCCGCCCAGAGCACCTCGGCCCTGCCAGCTGCGGCCGCTGCTGACGCGCTGTGCCGAGAGCGGGGGCTCTGAAGGGCCTCCCAGGAGGAGCGGAGTGCCGGCCGTAGCTTTCGGCCGGGGGCACCGAGAGGTGCTGGTGCCAGTCCGCGGTCTGTGCTAGCACACCTCCTCTGGGATAAGCCACTCAGGAGTAGCATCCCGGTTTGCGTGCATTAATTTATTAGGCAGTTTATGAGATGGTTAATCGGACGATTTAATGCAACGATCCCAGCAATCAGAGATTTTAATAGATTACTCATAAACTTCGGTTCAAAATAGTTTGGGGAACTTTTTCCTCGATGGATATTAAGCCAGTGGAACTGTCACTAATGTAACCTGTTGTTTCTTATAGCTGTGTAGAGCGGTCTCTCTCCTTCCACTAACAGGCAGACACGTTCTGGGCTGCCTCCTGTAACTTGCAGCCGTGTGCTTGATGACAAGGGAAAACAGAAAGCAGAACCAGAAATTCAAGTCAGCCATGCTGCATACCATCTAATCTTAACCAGGAGCGTTTTGTACGTTAAGCAACATCATCGATCTGTGTGATGCGTTGCTTTTCCCTCCTTGGTCAGGAAGAGCTCCATACCCATTGCAACATCCTGTTTTGCTGTAAGTGTTTTCCTGTAACGTACTCAAGTGCAAGTGCTGCCGGCCGTGCAGAGCAACGGGTAATTGACTCGTGAACACGGCCCTGACATTTGCAGCCCTGTCTTCTAATTTGGAGTCTGTGGGTGGTGTTCAACAGGTCTGGGGAGAAACGTGGTGCCGGAGAGCAGCACAGTGCTGATGGCAGCGCCCATTTCCCCAGCACCTTCCTTCCACTTAGGCAAAACTGTTGTTATCTTGCTTATCTGCAATATAGAAAACCAAGAGATTTATGCTTGCTCACATTAGAGGAAAATGCCTTGAAATTTTTCATCAAAACCTAATCCCCACCAGATTTTCCACCAATTTTACTGAACAGCTGCCATAGCAGTGAACTTGAGTGTGGCTGCATGCAAACTACATAAAGAATCCATCCTGTCAAAAGAGATGCCTTTTAATCAGTCTGCTATAAATGCTAGCCCCTAGGTTCTGGTCTTAATTACCAGAGTGTTAGACTTCCTACCTGCTCATGGGGTTTGGTGCTGTAGAATAGCTCTATATTGACTATATATAGCTCTTTTAGCTATGGCAAATGAGTGCTGTTGTCAGTCCAGTCCAGTAAAAATTTCTTTTAAAATGCTGCATTTTATAAACAACAGCAAGAACACTGTCCTACAGCTCCAGTCCCATCTCCCCACCCCCACCCCCACCCCCCCATTTATTACTTGCCTCAGGCCAGGTTTTCGAGATGTTTAAAGCACTGAGGGTAGAAAGAGGGACATTTCCTCCAGCTAGGAAAAGTGCCTTGGAATCCGGAGTCTGTGGACAGTCAGTCTCTCCTTCAGAAAAAGGCCCCTTCCCCCTGAGGCAGAGCCTTACTTAAATTCTTCAGGTGGGATTTGTGTGCTTAGGTGTGATGTTTGGTTAAATAAACAAAAAAACACAAACAAGCACAACAAAACCCACAAACAAACAAAAAACCACACCACTACACAAAAGGCATATCCAGCTGCCTTCTCAAGCTCTCAACAGGACCATCCTTCAGATACACCTGTGAGTTATTGCAAGCACCCTTCAGTTTCCAAGTAGTGTTGATTGTCCTTTATAGACTGGAAACTGAGGCACAGAGATGAAAACAACACCAAGTTCTCTATAATCTTATTCTAAAACCAGGATAGGTATGGTACAGTGTTCAAGTACTGTTGAAACCTCAAACTTTGGTTCCAACATTTTAAAAATAAAGCTTTAGCACTACAGAATTAATGAACTGAACAAATCTGAAGAATTTAAAAATCAAGGAAATTTACCTCGCTGTGACTTGTTAACTGGGAATTTCTGAAGAGCAAGCACTATTCAGAACTTAAAATATGGCAAAACTCCAGCTTTTAAATGCTTATGTTAACTTCTTCAGTCTAAGCCAAGTTCTGAATGCTGCCTAAATTTAGATGGGGGTTGATTGGAGTATTAATTTATGTGTTTTGTTTATGATGTACACAACATGTAATTGTGGTATAGTCAATACACAAGCAGTTTTAGCAAAAAACAAAAAAAAGAAAAAATGCAGTAAACATATAGGCACATGTTTATCATCTTTAACCATTTTGTTTGGCTGCTGAGCAGACTAACTTAAAACTAAAGCAAAAAGTACTTTTGTTTACATAGGTTTCAGGCAGGTACTGGCAAATTACTTCATATAGCATGTAGACTGATAAACAATACGACTGTTCCAGGTGCAAGCCCTAAGGATAAGGTGATTTCTTACCTCCAATATAGTACCTAGTGCTTAACTAGGAGGAGGGAGGAGTTGTGCTGTGCTTTAAAGGCGCTTAACTTCTATTTCTGAGTTGACAATGATTCAAAAACAAAAATCAGAGAGTTGTTACTAAGTTTTAACAAGCTCAGTGTTTTAGTTTACATTTTGATGCTAAAGAAAGATTACATTATTCAGGATTGGAGTAAACTTAGAATATCTTCCCTAAACTTCCACATCAGCTAAACATCCAGTGCTTTATTGCAGGTATGGATGGTAAATCGAGAAAGACAACTGCAATACCTCAGGGCAGGAATTTTACACCTGTTTGACAAATTAACAGCTTAAGAAATTTTAAAAAGTCTCCAGCTTTGCCTACCTCTGCAGTGCAGTTTGACCCTTTGCAAGCCCCACTGATGCAGGAGGATGATGCTAGGGTAGGCAAAGCCCAAGCTGTGCTTCTCAGAGTAGCTGGTGAGCAATGAGCCCGTGCCTCGGCTACAGTTAATCAGTTTAGTGTTACAGGCTTCACCCGACTGCACTGACATACCTTAGCTGAGGGCCTTGACATACACATGGAGTCTCCCTCTTACTAGAAGGAAGTTATGGAAAATATGAACCACAGAAAGAGGTCACTCTGAAATACATAGTGGAGGCTACACACATTCCAGAGATTTTTACCTAGTCCTTGAAGGAAATGGGCTGGTTTTCCCCCATTGTTTCATTTCTCTGGCACATTTTCCTTGGACTACAGATTTTTCAACAGTACTTCTTGTAAGAATATCTTGTTTGTTGTGTTGTGTTCAGTTGGGGTTTTTTTATTTGACAAAGTTCAGTAACATTCAGCCTGGGAATTGTTTATAACTTTTGGTGGCTTGAATGTAAATCACATTTAAGCATTTTTTCACTGAGGAATCATAAAAGTTATTAACAACTGAAAATAAAATTGCTGAGATTCTTGTACATGAAGTTGGGAATCTGAACCTATAAGCCACTTTAACTTACCCATTAGAAGAATCTGCTTCCCACAGCATTCGTCTCCTGTTACTTACAATGGTGTCTAGTTTCCTGGACTGAAGTGGAAACATCCCTCCTGCAGTTTTTCTGGTGCACCTCTTCAGGGTGAATGGAAAGAGCCTGGATGTACAGTGAGGAGCAGTTAGGGAAGCAAAAACCAGAGGTCTTATCCTGCCTTTCTCCTGCTCCCACCTGCAGAGCTGGAAGAGGGGACAAAGTGCTGCTATTTGTAACAAGCTGTGCCCTGTAGCTGCTGGTAGTGTACTCAGTGTAGGATCACTCCCTGTGTTGTGGTGGTGCTCGTTTGAGATGTCCCTTCACAGATGTGTGGGGTTCCTTATGGTACCTTCTTTTGAAGAGGTTCAACTTTGTTGGCTTGCTGTAAGGCGTGGGATATTGTTAAATCTTGCAAGTGAGGTTTGAGTTATAAGAGGTTCCCAGGGGTCACTGATGTAAGGGAAAAAATTTGATGCCTGACCTAGAGAAAGATTAAATTACTCCTTCCTGATTTATAGAGATACTCCTCTTACCTCCAACACAGGGTCTCTGGAGTTTTTCTTTCTGGGCTAGGATTTTGCCTCCCCATAGAAGAAGGTTAAGGTTCGGTCCCTCTAAATTACCCAAGGGCATGCGTCAGCACCTGTAACGCTGAATGGGCTGGAGGGTACTTGGAGTCTTGCCAGGGATTTAAAGAGCGCTAGAGAGCTTCTATTCAAGCTTTTAATTATGTGTTTAGCTAAAATATAACATAGAGTTTCTAAAATAGGGCTGAATTTGTTAAATGCTGTGTGTATCCTCATTAATTTTGATAAAGACACCTAGCTACTAATGTATAATACATATTAGAAGCCTGTATTTTTGGTGTTGCTGTGTCTGCTTCACACAGTTTTTGTAAATTATTTCTAGAGATCTGAGGTTATGGCACACCTAAGCATCTCCTGGTCTTCTTCCATTATAATATAAAGTAGGATCAGAAATTGTCTTCCAAAATAAAAATATCAAAGTTTGCTGAAAAGTTTCAAGTGGCTAAACTCTGGTTAGGTGGACTTTATTTTTTAGCAGGATGGATCATAAGTCTTGTTCTGGTGATGGTACTTTGGATGGACTTTGTTGTTGATAACATAAAATTTCATAAAGAGTCAGGGTTGACTTTTGCAGCTATATATAGTTCATTTTTAATTTATTTCTCCATGTTTAGTTTTTCAGTTTATCGTAAATAGATTTTGATTGCAGTTTGCAAAGTCGTTCCCATATGTTCAGAACTGTCTTCATTTAATAGGATAATTGCAATTTACTGACAGTCAGGAAAAAAGGCATATTTTTCAGAGATACTAATGATTTGCAAGGACCTCCAAAATGGAGAATCAATAGAGATAGTTTTATTTTGAGGAAGTGCTGAGCACCCACTTCATGAAAAATCAAATTTACAGTTTGATGCTTTGTATTGATTATCTCAAAATCGTAATTCCAGGCCATTAATGAACCATTGCCAAGAACAGCATAATTTCTTTAAGTCCTCATTAAATGCACATTTTGGCTCAAGTGTAGAACCTACAGAACCCTGCTAGCTTAAGCTAAATTTTACCTCACTGCATTAATGTATTTAGAAAATGTCAGTCTCCTAGAAATGCGACTACCAAGTCAGAGAGAAATAGCAGACCTCTAGTGCTAATTTGTTAACCAGCCATGGTGGGGAATGAACAGATTCAGTGTGATTCTTAAGAACTTGCAAACAGACAGAATTCGAGCAGAGATAGTTGAAACCCTGTGTGCACATTTTTTATTTTTATTTTTTTCTCATGAGGGGAAAGGCTTAGTATTTTAACTAGAGAGTAGGTTAAAAATTTCATTCTTAAACTTTGTTTGTATCAAGGTTATATTAAATGAGGAAAGCTGAAAAAAAACATTTCAGAAAGCTGAAAAAATAGAATCTTATCTTCCTTCATCTCTCCCCTATGGATAAGTGGTCTGGTTTGTCATACCAAAGAGCACACTCAGTTGTTTTCTCAAATTAGTGAGCTCCTCATGAAATTCGTACCTTGGTCCAAGCCCTATAAAAGTCTAATGTCTTACATAAGTGCTAAGTTAAGGATTTAGCTGAGGCATAAATTGGTGTATTGGCTTTGAATCAGCCATTTACATTAGGGTGCAGTTTATTTTCTGCCTCGGGAAAAAATGTGCTTCAGCTTGTACTCGGGAGCATTATGATGAGCTCAAGCAATCTCTTTTCTTTCTTCCTACTTAGAAAAAATAGGAAAAGGTAAATCTAGCAGATTAGCGATTTTATCTAGGGAAGCAAACTAGTAAATGTTGAAACTACTGGAAGAGGATCTGATATTTAGACTGATGAGCTTATGGAGATCCCCCTTGGGGACAGAATAAATTAGCATTGCATGTGGAATTCATATTTTTTTTTCCCCTAACTGTAAAAAAATCTCCTGTAGCTTTGCATTTTATACAGGTCATTATCCACAATAAGCAGCTGATCCACACAGGGGACTAGGAGACATAGCTTGTGTGCATGTGTATGTATCTGTAAATAAATACACTTGTATAGATCCTTCTTCATCAGTGCTGTTCACTCCTCTGTGCAATTCTGTTTAAGCTATTACTCTGCTTGAACCATTTGTCACTGGAAGGAAGTGCCTGCAGAGAAGTGATACATTACCGTATAGTTTCTTGCTGTGAAGTGTTGATTTTAAAACAGGCTGTCAGTCTGCAGCTGACCCCATGATAAAAATGAACAGACGTGATTTAGGAGGTTTTGTTTTCCTTTTGTCCCATTGTTTTGTCCAGTTTAAGGAATCTTTTATTGTCTTTCAGTTATGCCATACTCAGCAATAAATTTCTTTCTTATGTTTGGCCTTTTCCCATCTGGGAGTTTGGGATTTTTTCCCATTTCCATTTCTACATTTTTAAGGTGTGACCACCATCCTATTGCCCGGTTATTAGCTAGCAGGGCAGGTGTGTGATGTTTTCTTTTAGCAAGGATAATGTTAGCACCCAAATTCAGTGAACAGCACAGTGATCATCCTGTTTTACAGACTGAGTACACCAACAGGGATGTTAATGTAAGACCATAGGCTGGAGAATGCAGTCTAAAAGCAGGTCAGCAGAGGCTAAACTGAAATAACATGGAAAGCAACTCTGTTCCGATTAAAAAATATTAATCCTGCAATAACCTCTATATGTAGATAACTTGGATTAAGGGCAAGGCTGTTTTCTGTATATCAGCACTGCACAACTGAGCTTTTAGGTATTGATATCTGCAGTTTCAGACATTTACTTTACTATTCTATGAGAATACAGATCTAGGAAGGAGGCTTCTGCCAGGCTCTTGGACACACTTAGACCATTACTGCATTTGCAGGATGAATCACACAGAAATGTTGTATCACTTGCAAAATCTAATGAGATATCGATTGCATCTTTGTGAATTAATAATATCAAGACCATCACTATCAATCAAGAAAATATAAATTTTAGTCTTGGTTTCTTAACGGTCATAAAAACATATGTCTCAGCTTGACATCTCCTGCTTTGAGAAGGCCTTCAAAGTCATTTAGGCAGATAATGTAATGGGAGTGGTGATAGTTGATCTTTTTTTCGACCAAATCTGTAAGAGTCAAAAGATAAAGCTTCAAACCTGTCTTTGCACCATGATTCCCAGATGTGAGCCCCTAACAGATGTAACGAGGGGAGTTAGATTTTCTGTAGTCAAAGGCTATTTTCTGTAGTCAAAGATTATTAACTTGTTCATCATTAGGCTGTTTTAGGCATGCAATGTGTAGCCAGGGTGAATGAACTAATTTTCAAATAGACTTACCTGAGCCTGAAGTATTAGTTAATAAAACACATTTGTTTTAATTTCCTTGATTTACCCTACATTTCCAAATTATAGTTCCTAATTAATCACATCAGGAGTTGAACTTTGGCTTTTAAAGAACCTGACCCATGCTATGCTGTAGACACATTTACATTCCATTTGCACAAGTTGTCTGATTAAAATTTATTCATACAAAGTATATAATGCACCAAAATTAATTCTGCTGTTAATCTGTTTTCTTTGCTTTTCAGCAGAAGTGAACAAGACTTCCCTTTGCCCCAAATGCGAATTCATGTCAATCCCCTCCTGAAATAGGCAGCAAAAGTAATGGAAAATTTCTCAGGTCCCATTAGTAAATTATAGTTCTTAAATAAAGAATTGGTGAAAATGAAAGCCTTCTGTTTAATCTTGCTTATCTGACTGCATTTAAAAGTTGAAAAAATGTGGTCTGATCCTACACAATACCAATTCTGCCTCATATCAAGTGAAAATCATCACAGGATTGAGCCACTTCTATCACAGGATGACACATATCTCAGAGAAAGCCAGTCATCCAATAATAGCACCATGAACTACTCAGATTTTCCTTTTAAAGATAATGAGAAAAATTTACCGGGCACTTTCCAAACAAAGGCACATTAAAAAAAGTTACTTCCAAAAGCTTTCTGGCATACACTTTCTGGCATATTAGGCACAGGAACAATTTTACTGTAGCACCCATGGAGAGTTTTTTCTCAGACCATAATAATATGTACCATAACTTTTGCAGCTCCTCAGTTTTGACCAGTGCACGTTAGTGTGTGCCTGGTGACTTCTGCTCCCAAAGGATCAACAGAGCAGCTTTTGCAGAGTGTTTCAGGTGTACTAGTGTTAGCCTCTCCACAGGTTGGTTTTCTTGCAGGTGCTTATGAGCAAATTTGATCTGGGTCTGGCATCTTTAGTAACAGCAGCAGATGTCACTAACTCTTCAAGGGACAGAGTTCTGCGTGCTGTTTTGTGGAGCCACAGAGTGAACAAATTGACATGAATGGTACCTCCCCACATGATCCACGGGATTTTGCCAAATTGTAGGTAGGGTTAATGCAATAGGTAGAAGGAAAATGGTATTGTAATAGTAATATTCCATGCTTCCACATGAAAACAGCAGATGGCAGCAAGAGAGACAGCATGCATCCCAATCTGGGGTTTGCCTTCCTTGCTTTGGTGGGTATGCTTTGAATCATTTCTTGGCTAACACCTCTTCTAGTTGGTCATGAAAATGTAAGAAAGTTGAAAATTTGTTTTTCGTTTGGCATGTGATCTTAGTATCTATGATCTTCATCCTGGAAAGGTATTTATTGGCGCAAACCACTCTGGCCTGTCACCAAAGTATCCTTTGTCCTTTATTGTGGTCTATTTTGCTGAAGGCAAAGGTGAGTACCCAGAGAAACTTGATCTTTTTATTTGTTTTAAATATAGTATTGGTGAATAAGAACATTTCTTCTTCTAAAATATACTTCCAGACAAAATCCTTCATGTGTCAGGGCCACAACTCCCAGGATTTACTGCTGTATGCAAAGAATGTATTAGACTAGAGACAAGGTATGAGAAAATTGCTGCCTGAGCATCACATGCTAAATAAATGGAGTCACAAGCAAAGGCAATGCTTTTAAAAAGAGAAACAAAAATGTCATTCAAAACCTAATAATGCTGGAGTTGTAAGACAGGCATTAAAGCCACAAGTTTCATTTAATATCCAGGTGCTCATGAATTCAACCTTTAAACAGCAACCAGTGGAATTAAGATTTCCACAGGCAGTTCAGGGCATTGACATTAGATTCTGCAGCTCCATCTCTGCGGAAATGTAACATGTCTTAAGCAAATAAAGCTGAGCTGTGAGAAGGGCAACTTCCCTTTAGGGCTACATAGCTGAGGAAAATAAGTGCATTGGGACAGTACAGAGGCAAATTTAGCAAAAATGTTAGCCATTCCCATGACATTATGAATAGTGTTATGGGTTTTGTTTGTTTATTTCTTTGTCTTTTTTAGCAAGTTCCCCAATCCCATTGGTTTGACAGACATTCTTATGTGAAGCTTATTCTTACTCTTCCCGGCTATGCAGATGTCTCATGCTCTGTAAATTCCCTTACTACATTTTGGATCAGGCAACCCAGTCCTCTTCAAAGCCATGTATTTGTAATTTTTTTTTTTCTCTTTACTCTGCTAATTCTTTCACCATGTTCTCTTCTGCTGTGGGGTATAAGAGGTTTTTTTTTTCTCAGATGGCCTTGGTTGACTGCCTGCTCCAGTCCCAGTTCACAACTAATAGTGAATTTCTGAAGGTTCTTGTTTCATATTTAAACAATAAAATTTCTTAAGGTTTCCTAGTGACTTCAAAGTTACAGTGCTCTTCCTGTTCCTGTGTAAGCCTTTTAAATGTTTCCTCTCTTCTTCTGTATCTCTGCATGCTTTGGTTGAAGTATGCATGATAATTAATGACGTTTGCTTTCTGAATAGAAGATGCACTGGACAGACTATATTTGCTATACATACTATATGACTGCCAAGTCAATGGATTTAGAGATGTCTCTACCATTTCTTCAATGGAAAAGCATTGTGAGCTATTTTATATTTTGCTGTTCCAGCTGTTACAATTTATGGAGATCAAAATCTGATATACATGTTCTTTCTACAAGAACTGTCAAACCAGAATCTTCCTGGGAGAGGACAGATGGCAGCATAGGAAAGGAGGAATTGATCTGGTTTTCATTTTTTTCTTATTTCATTATGATCACTACTGTATTTTGTGCTTCAGGTAATGATCCAAAACCCAGATCTGCACTGAATGTTTTTTTGTCATGTCCCTCCCTCCCTATGACAGCCTTCCAGCATGCTTCAGAGCTGGGAGCACCAGAGAGTTTACCTGTACAAACCATATACCTGGATAAGACCATTTCCATCCATTGTGCTGTGGCACACCACACCAGTAGAGTGAATGAAAGGATGGAGTTGGCCTAAATCCTTGGAATCCATGGAAGAAGGAGATGAACAACCAGTCCTCTAGTTTATGAGGAGACTGTAAAATCTAAACAGCTAAGTGGAAAAGGCAAAAAGCACCACCAGGCACAAGTAGACCTTAGTTAGTAGTCCAAATGAAAATATCACTACTTTGACTATAAGGGTTTCAGGTAAAGGAAACAGTTAAAGTTTGGTTGTGATGACAGGCATTTGGAAGGGCCTTTACATTTTTCTATTTAGTTCCACATCAGTAGGAAAGAGTGCCTGCTCTTGAGGACTGCAAAAAAATGTAGATCAAAGCTAATAAACATGAATCAAATGGCAAGAAAAGACAAGATTGCAGCAACTGGAAAAAACAAAAAAACAAAACAACAAATGTAAAGAACTTATTAATTATGCCTGATAATGAGATGAATGGAGCAGCCTCTCTTTACAGACCTGGAGTCAAGTTAATAATCTTCTTCTTGTTTTCTATGTCTTACGGATTTAGGTTCATAGGGGAAATACTGCTGAAAACATGCTGCATTACTTCAGGCAGCAAGTGAAGAGCTGCATTTGAATCATCTTTGTATGTAGCCAAAAAAATGACCCAAGGGCATTTAGAGTTCTACTGTCTTTTCCCAAGGTCCAGAGAGGAATTGATGGTCAGGTACCAGTTTCTTACTCTGTTCATCTGTCCACTGCATGGACTACTGCACGAAGCAAAATCAAAACACTACCCTACTCCAGCAGCAGTGCTTTATATCCACTCCTACACAACAAATGTAGGATAATGCTCAAATAAACATAGGATAATGAAAATTCCAATTCAAGAATATGCATCTCACAGAGGAAAACTACATTATGGATAAAGGAAATTTCACCAAAATAAATGTCATTTGTTTCTAATAAAACAACAGTGGGTGGTTTTTTAAATATAAACTGTTATCTGTAAACCATATTATGACTGGAATGTGAGAGTATGGAATAAGCACAGTTTAAATGTAATGTGAACATACAATATGAATAAAATCTTCTGGTGTACTTGGAATTGGCTGCGTTTTTATTTTTAATCAGCATTCTTCCTCTGTTCACTGACTGTATTGTCTATATTATTTCTCTATATTATATGTATATATTGCTTATTTAAAGAAATTTGGTCTGGATTTCATCCAAAAAATAAAGGAAGGAGGGCCACATATGCCTTTTAAGATAAAATTTGTGTTTGATTTTAGGATTCCTATTGCTTGATATATGACTACAAGTAAAGTTTATCCCCTAAGTTCATTTTAACAAAAAGAATTTGAATCACCACTGGAATGCATGTGGCAAGCAGAGAAACTCTACCAGCAATGACGCCCCTCATCAAAAAAGAGTGCCTAGTAGCTTTAAGACTGCGTTATGGCTTGGATTGATTTTGTGGTGACTTTTGTGTGGTTTCTTGACATTACTCCAGAAAATACAAAGATCAAAGAAAGAAAGTCATACTGATTGTCTTGGGTATGGTCAAAAGCTAGGTTCATGTCTTTTAATGTAACTAACATTTTACAGATGTTTTGGTTCATGTTTAAGCTAGGGATGCATGTAGATTGAATTATCAGAGGATTAGAACAAGCTGCATTTAGTTTGAAAATATTTTGGTGCATATTCTGTCCAGCAAAATGCACACAGCAGATTCTTACTGTATGAATTCTATCAAATGCCTAATAACAAACAAACCAGGGAGACTAACGGAGTGTCTGGCCCTGTTTACTACTGCTTACCTTTTCTTCAAAGAAACCACATTATACATGGTTGAACTCATCTTTGACTGTGAATTAATAGTAAAAGGGATGAGATCTGATGAATTTACTTGAACAAACCTAGAATCCAACCCAGTATCAATAGGAAACCCACAAGACACCATGAGTGACTTTCTAGTTTCCTGCCTTACATTTTGTGCACCTTCATAAAGGGATTTGGAACAATCTCATTCTAATTTTGTAATTAGAATTGTTCTGCACTGACTGAACATCTCTAAATTACTACACCAGATGCAAAATGATGAAGAATCAGCACCAGTGAATAGTGTATTCATCTGCCAGCAGAATTATACTTCATTATTTACTTTTACAGATTCTGAATATTAAAAACTTTTCATAATGTCTCAGGACACACAGAAATATCAAATATGGTATTAAAAGAGACCATCAAGATTTTCACTGATAAACTAGATTTAGCCCAATTTATTAAATTTATTTAAAGCTCTTTGAGGACACTAATAATAGAATACTTAAATTATAAAAGTATTGCAAATATGCATATTCTTATCATTAAAATAAAAGCATCCACACTTGCAACAATGTTACTAACATTAATTAGGTAAAACAGAACGAGTTTTCCTAGCATCAGTACGATGTAGTTTATTCTGTTCTGGGTTCTTATGTTCATTACCTATGGAGTATTATGAAAAACAAGGATGAATTCTTGCTTAGTGCCCCTTAAGTCTTCTGTTATTGATGTTCACTTACACTGAAATTATTCTGGATGCTCATCTATGAGGAAAGTTCAAAATTCAGGATTCTTTTGCTAAATTAATCTCTCTTTTCATCTGTGTCTTAGATTTAAAATACATTATTAGTGATGCTTAGTAAGACCAGTTAATTTTCTAAGGGGTGATTCATTGCATGGGATAATCTCACCAGAAAAAAAAAAAAGGTTCAGGCTTACTAGGAATAAGCACTTTAGATTTTCATTAAGTTCAGGGGATATTTC
Organism: Megaceryle torquata; assembly: GCA_024611175.1. Lineage (NCBI taxonomy): Eukaryota > Metazoa > Chordata > Aves > Coraciiformes > Cerylidae > Megaceryle > Megaceryle torquata. The sequence continues at coordinate 138,853 of JANIJG010025961.1, forward strand.
TTTGCAGAACATTTTTCCCTGAAGCAGATCACTTACAGTAAAATCAGCATGCTTCTGTGATGCATTTTTTCCCATGAACTTCAAGTCCCTTTACAACGTACACTGATGCTTCTGAGAAATAACTTTTTGTCTTGAATACAGAGCCAAATCAATTATTAACTTCTCATACAATAAGGTTTATGATGCAGGCCAGGCTGCTAAAGCTGAGTGCAATTTTGCATGAGTTATTATGTCTATATGATTTTACTAAAAATGTAGCTTTAAGATGGTGCGTGTGTATTTGTATATCAAAGGAAAATACAAAGCAAAGTCTTACCTCTGTCTTCATCTTGCCCTGGAGGTCTTTGTGGATTGCATCAGAGCTGTAAAGATTCACCATAGTTTAGTCCTTGGTTTTTTGCTAATTACCTCTTTAATTTGTAGCAGTAGGGAGTACAGTCTGACTTGTTGCAGCAAACTCCAGTGAGAGCATTATTCAGCTCTCAGGAGATTTTTTTCTAGAAGTTGTGTTTTATTTTTTCTTTTGAGTATTAGTTTAAAAGGAAAATGTGTCTCTTAATATTTCTTGGCCATACCAGAGAAGGCTGGAAGGCATTTAAGGCCCAGAGTTCAGTAACAGCCTCCCTGCTTGTGCAAAGAATTACCTCAGCATCTCTGCTCCCCTGTGTCCAGATCTGACAGAGGGATTCCTGTCTTGACTGGCATCAGAGGGGCCCTGTTGCTCTTCTTACTGATATAATCATGCGAGTATTGCATGAAAAGTGGTCATCAGCAAGCAAATACATCTTGACTGACCAATGTGATATTAAGGGTAGATATTTCAAACTTTCTGTTCCAGCCTTTAAAAAACAAAGTGATTTGAGGAAATAATCTTCCTGATTTTTTTTCCACCTCCAAACCACTGATTGCTACTGATGGGTCACATAAGTAGGTCTACACTAACAGCTAATGCAAATTACAATATTTCAGAGAGGAAAAATACCCATAAAATTTTAGCTTACTCTGCTAATATTAGTATAAAGTAGGAGTGGAAAAAAAAAAACCAAACCAACCAACCAACAACAACAACAAAAAAAAAAACAAACCAAACCAAACAAACAAACAAAAAAAAAAAAAAAAAAAAAAAAAAAAAAAAAAAAAAAACAAAAAAAAAAAAAAAAACAAAAAAAAAAAAAAAAAAAAAACCAAAACCCAAAAACAAACAAACAAACAAACAAAAAAAACCACCAAAACCAAACCAAACCAAAACAAACAAACAAACAAAAACCACAACTAAAGACATATTAAAGAAGAAAGTCTAGTCCAGGTCTTCATCCATTTACTTGCCAAGACTGGAAGACTGTTTTCATATTGTTTTGTGCACACTAGCCACTTGGGACACCATCACCTAATCATGTCCTTGAACCTCCTGAAACCTGGCTGACAAGACTCTCTATCCCAAGGGGCTCATGACACAAAATAATTGTGCACTGAGGTGTCAGTGAACATGGGTTCATTTTGTAAATGCAAACCACATTTCTACTGCTTCAGTTTCAAGACTAACAACATCTTCAATGTAAATACCAGAGAGTAATAAAAAGAGATAAGTCTTATGTTGATTAAATAGAGGTTTTGTTATAAAATAAAGCATGAGATTTAAAGATTCCAAGTAGGCATGTAATGTCAAGTTTAAGAAATTGCTTCACTGATTATTTCACTAAGAGGGAAAATAGAGCAGAGAAAAGGCCAGGTTGCATGATACGAAGGCTTATATCATTACATGCATTACTGAGTGATATATAGTATATTATGTGATGCAGTTCCATATTTATAGAATAAATCTTGAAACTCCCTGGAAACTGGTGACTTTTGATACTTTGTACATCTGGTTATCTAGAGAGTTATTGAATTATGCCCATAGAAACTTACTTCTAGATATTCCTTTTTATGAGTTGTTGGGGTTTTGGTTTGGTTTGGTTTTTGGTTGGTTGGTTTTGGTTTTGTTTGGGGGGGGTGTATGGGGGTGTTGTCTGTTTGTGGGGGGTTGTTTGGTTTTGTTTGTGTGCTCGTGTTTTTGTTGTTGCTTGTTTGTTTGTTATGTTTGCTTTTGTTTGGTAAATCCTGAGCCCTGTATGTGAAGTTTTCTGGAGTATTCACTGATCATAGATATTTTCCTGATGTTTATCTTTCTGAGGGCTGTTACTCTGCCTGTGGATTCACTGATTAACTATGCCTGTAGGATACCCTATGGCCTTAATTGGGTATGAAGGCAATAGATATAAGATCATCAGACATACATTGGTAAGATAACAGTCAGAAAGAACAGGTAGAAAGCAACAAGAATCAGAAGTGTCAGTGGGGAGCAAAGTGGTGGTCTGAAGGAGGACATGTGCCCATTTCTGTGGCAGCAGCATTTCATCTGCTTTATAAGCAATGTTGTGCTGCAGATGAAGCAGCTTTGGAAAGAGTGGGAAAGCTGACATGGTAATGTCCAAAGTCTGCATCGAGGAGGTGTGGGGGGAGCAATCAGCAGAGCAACATCAAACTCTCCTGATGGGGGCTGCAGCTCTGAACCCTCCATTGACTTTTCAGTTCTGCAAAGATATATATTTTAATAATTCAACAGGGGCATAGTTTTATTTTTAAAAACTATCTGCAAAGAAGGACAGCACAGAATCTCTAAGTCCCTTGCACAATGGACTAATGTTTTTTTCTCTAGGCCTTGCTCTTGTACAGTCAAAACTGAGAACCTGTAATATAAATATGCTATCAAAACTGACCCATATGTCTTGATCACAGTTCCCTGAGATCACTGACAATTTCTTTTGTGTTAACTTAAATGGACTGTTGATAGGACCTGGTAACAATTAGAGTACAGAATGTCTGGCACTCTCAGGAAAACAAGTGGATGAATCCATAACTAAGCAAAAAATTAACTTATGCATATTTATTGTCAACAGCTGCAGGCAAAATCCCAATGTTTTAACCCTATACAGCCTTTGTTATGTTCCTGCATTCCTCTGCACTAACCACCTGTTATTTATCAGTTGCACCATACCAGCACTGCCTTATGAGGAAGCACTGTCCATAATTGATACGGGCACCATATCTATTGCATGGCCTTGCCCAAGGGACTCCCAAGGAGTTCAGGGACATCCATTGTGAGAAAGGACTACAGGCTGGCTGCTGAGTGTGGTTCTTGAGTATGGATCTTATTTGGAATAAATATATTTTTTCATTACCTCTTTGAGAAAAAGAATAATTTTCCTAGTATGAGAAAGAAAAGAGGATTACCAAGTCTGGTACCAAAGCCTCCACCCATGAATGTGCTTTTCCAACTTTTCTTGAACCAGCTGAAACTATCAGTCAATGATATGTGGCTTAATATTATTTATCAATAATAGAGATGAAGAAGTTCTACAATAAACTACATAAAAAAAGAAGCAAAGGCTGTTTCTAGAAGACACTAGGCACACAAGAATCATTTTCATTAAAAAAACCTGCCTACTATGTCATCAATTCACTTCATGATATGCTCTGCTGCCCTGGAAAGGACTAGGACTGCTTCCAATAAAAATGAGCAGCAAACCTTCACTTACTCCAAAAGCAGTAGACTCCAACTTTAAAACATTCTTTTCATTTCACCCCCACTTATTGATATATGTATGAATAACCAATACACTGGACAGAATTTGAAACAGGAATTCTAGAAGAATTTGGAAATATTCTTGCATATTTTCAGTAGCTCCTTTTTACACTGTTAATTTACCACCTACACCCAGTAAATTCACTGACATCAACCGCAGTCTTTTGTTGTTATCTTCAGAAGGTTTTGCATTAGGCCCTATAATTTCACCTGGAAAAATATAATTAAGGATGAAATCCTGAGTTATTTGAAGTCAATGACAAAACTTCAATTTTATTTAAGTGTTAATGCCAGTGATTGCAAAGATAACCTTCCACCAGGAATTAAATTCAATTTATATAATTATATTTTCATGTATGTAATGACTAATGTTTCCCCAGTATTGTTTAAAAGTGATTTCAAAGTCTGTACAACTATGTTCGCTTGCCTATTGAAGGCAGAAATACTTAAGAAACACTTCCTAGGACACGGGATGTCTTGATGAAATTATTTTTTACTTTCAGTGTTTAAAATCAGCTCTGGTATTTATCTGATGCTTTATTTATTTATTTGTTTGATTATTTTCCTTGTGTATAATTTCCTGAATATACCAGGGCAATGCTGAGATGGCCTTCAGTTGTCAAGATGATCTGAATTTCAGGCTGGTAAAGCCAGGCATTGAGTACAGGTACATAGTATCAGACTGAACCCTCCTCAGTACCGGCTGTGAACAATCCAGATGCCTTGCTTTCATCTACATCATAGGGTGAGTAACTATAGTTTAGTAACAGACAATTCTCTGCAAACTGCCTCATCTCTCCCCCTCCATCACTCTGTCATGGAAGACAAAGTCTTGAATTTATGTATTGCTTTAAAAATGGAATAAGGTACCTCACATCCATTATGCATTAGAGGTGTCCAAGCAGGAAGCTAGTGCTGGATAATTGGTGCTCTATAAATTCACACGCTCTGTTACTGCACCATGGCCTCCCTTTGTAGTGAAGCCATTAAGTATGAAATCTCCATAAGCATTTTTCATGACAAAATCCTCTGTCTAGATGTAATAACAGCTTTTTACTTGGCTGTATCTTTTATAGTTAACATTTTCCTAAAGCTTCTATTCCCAAGATTTCTTTTAAAATATATATGTCTTCCAAATCCTCCCAAATATAGCTGTTATCTTTAATCTCATATTAAGGTAGGTCTATCTATGATGAAAGAAGTGCTATATGCCTATAAAGAGATACGCAGATAATGTTACCTGGTATACAAAATGTTACCTGTCAGAAAAAAGCTGGGGAGATAATGATTAGATAAAATCTCTCTTCCTCTTTTCCCATTGTAATGCCTTAATCACATCAGTGGATGCTCTGCAACAGCCACCCTGACAGTAACCTGATCTTTATTCCACTGCAGGAAGTGCGGCTGAACAATAGATCCCTTGTGCTTGCTCCGAATGGGCAAACAGAGGTGAATGCTGTCAGGATGTGTTTGTTTATACTTAGAATGTAGTTCTCGTTTTCTTCATAGACTATGAATGTATGGATTGTCCTAAATGCCTAGGAAGAACGTATTTTGCAAGAATTATTTCTATGCTAGCAAAATAACCACAGTTATTATTTAAACAATGTGATCTAGAATTTTGAGCTGGATGCACCAGTCACACCATTCTTGGAATTATTTTTTTAATTTCAGTGGTCTTTTAAACTGTCCCTTTATTATCGTTTGAAAGTCTAATGTTTCAATTTGATGAGCTTCCTAGAAAAAAAAAAAACAAAACAGTCTTGCTTGCTTCCATGCTGGCATCCTTTGGAGAATTCAGTGTTCTCTCCTGTGAGCCCTTGAAGAATGGTGTCATGTGTTTAGCGTGACAGGGTGTTTTCCTTTTCCTGTGCTCTGCTTGTCAATGGTGCATCACCTTTGACTTCTCATGTCTCCAAACTGTTCCTCAAGCAGATTGCATACATAATTTAGTGCTCTCCCCTCTTCATAGTTTTCTAGTTGTTCTGCAGAGGAGGTAACAAATCATTCTCTCATCATGAAATACCTCTCTTGATCCAGTCATGGTCTTTAATGGTGTTACTCATAACCTGAAAGGGATGCTAGTCTCCCTGAGAGGCAACAGAGTTAAGTATTAATGTTGGTTCAGCCTCTCTTCCTCTTCCATGCAGTCATCTGATGTTTTTGGTTCACTGCAGGTGCAGAAGATGGACTTTGTTTAGGCAGACCCACAGTGAAAGAGGGACACCTGAGTTCCAGATCCTGGTGGTACCTTCTTAGCAATGCCAGCCTGACACCTGGTTCCTGACCCAGCAATACCTGCCTGGTACACCATTTTGTCTTAGCCTGACTCTTAGCCTCTGCAAATCTGCAATTACATACCCCAGCATAGTCTCTTTATTTTCTCCAACATTTGGTCTTTCAAGATGAGCAGTCTTGAAAAGAGATGTTTTTAGGAGGATATTCTCAGAAAGAGGATCCAAAAAGGATGTGACTATAAACTAATTAAATTTGATTACTGTTTTGAAAGTACATTTCAGTACAGCTTGTTGTTGTTCTTATCCATCAGTACTGTGCACAGATAGAGGGAAAATGTATGTATTTACAAAGGGAGAAAAGAATTTGGCTTCCAATGCTTTCAGGTGACTTTTAAGTGTATTAGCTGAGAGTATGTTATATTGTTATCCAATTTTTTAAAAATATTTCAAAAGACCACTGTGGACCATAACTGCCACTTGCTCACCATTTCATGAATGGCTGAGTTGTGCTGCAGGCAGGAGGTCCCCATTCCCATTGCTGTCCATGGAGGTGGAGGTGGTGGTGGCAGCCGAGAGGAGGAAGTATCCCCAGACACCTTTGCAAACAGGAGGCTGGTGAGGAAGCCCATGGTGCCCTGGGCCCATGTCCCCTCTGCTGGAGGGCCCACAAAGCCAGGGGCTCTCCTGCACTACCCTGGCTGCCCCCACACCACCTTAACATGGGGAGGAACTTCTTTACTGTAAGGGTCACAGAGCACTGGAACGGGCTCCCCAGAGAGGTTGTGGAGTCTCCTTCTCTG
>JANIJG010025962.1:0-15478 GCA_024611175.1 Megaceryle torquata
GGGGGGAAACGGACAGACAGGCGGGAACCGGTCAACGGCTGGCGGAGGGCCCCCGTTGGAAGACGATGGAAGTTTCCAGGCGGGTGGGGGTGCGGGGGTGTGCCCGGTGTAGGAAGCCAGCACAGTTCCCGGTACTGGTCGCCCCCTCAGCGGCCCCCGAGAGGCGGGTGGTGTGGTGGGCTGCGCCGTGGCCAGGTGCGTGGTGACCGGAAGGCGCAAGACTCGCTGCGAGCCCTTATGTCCATCTCCCTCATCCCGAGACGGGGCTAGAGCGTATCTAGTGTGCACTGACTTAAAAACGGGGACCAGTCCCCAGCGGGGAGGCTTCTCGGCTAATGGTGCGGCGTGCTGGGAAAGCCGGCGGTTGGGATGTGAATCCCTGCTGTGTGAGGGTGGCTTAAGTGGGACAAGGGGAGAACACACCCACGCTCTTTCTGCGATGGTGTTGACTACTGCAGCTGCCCCAGAGTAGTTCTCCTTTAGTCTGAGGTCAAGTGTAGAAAGCCTCAGACTCAAAGAAGGAGTTAGTTGTAAAGTTACGAGGAGCCAAAAGCAGGTAAGTAGGATGTAGTCTGGATGTGAGCTCTTGTGATCGTTAAATGTTTGGATAAATCATTGTGAAAAGTCCTGGATTGGAGTCAAGACTTTTAAGATGGGTATCAATCTTCCTGTAGTGTTTTACTGCAAGCTGGAAGAACGGCACTTACCCTGAAGTACTTGTTTGTGACTGTAGAAAATGAATCCAGGGCTGTTCTTGGTCGCGTTTATTGTCAGTACTGAGTTAATTAGCCTGTTGTTCTTTTCAGATCGGTGGTTTCGTTTGGATCAAAAAACAGAGCTATTGGCGTCTCGGCTAAAAACCAGGTAGGTTTTTTCCTGGCATTTGTGCGTAGCCAGTGTGAGCTGTTCCAGTACCTGTGGGTGTAAAGACAGTTGGCTTGCTGTAGTTTAAACAACTTTTCCTTGTCAAGCCTTTTATTTTAGAAATATTGCACATGCTGTGGTGCTTCCTTAAGAGACATGCAGGATGGTTTTGGTAAAATGTTACTGCTCTCTCCTTTGTAATATTTTTCCAGTTGCACACCTTTCTTTTCTGATAGCTTCAGTTCATCAGGATGCTTTTCCTAATGATTGTGTATAGGATTTTTCCTTTCACTTCAGGAAAAATATTGTTAAATGCAGTTAACAGTCTCTTAAAATCAGATGAAGAGTATTGGCTCAAATTTTTGAAGCTGTTTAGGTACCTTGCTACTTTGGGTTTTTGAAAAGTGTAAAGCCCTTAGTTTTGGGGCTCTTGTTTGCTGGGTTTTGGGGCATTTTTTTATGGAGGTCTTCTGAAAGGTTGAATGTTTTTCATTATAGCATTTTCAGTTTAGAAGAAGAGCTTAATTTTGACAAATCTTAGAATAGCTAAATGTAACGGTTAAACAAATCTTTAAGCAGTGTATTGTAGGTTGTTACATAACTGCTGCCAACGGAGACTCAAGTGTGCAGCCTCCGCTGGCCTGTGCAGATCTCTCATGTAGTAAAAGGACTGCAGTGGGTTTCCATGGAGAGAGCGCTAAAGGAGACTCTCTTCCCCACTGTATAGTTCTACTCTTAATCTTGAACAGCCAAGGTAATATGAATAGGTTACATGCTCACAGGTGCAGTTACAGGTTAGCATTTGGACTAATAAATACATCTGTGTTTTTTCCTTAAACTCTTTTTTTTGCATTGCTTATGTTAATTTGACTACTTCCACTGTTTCAAGTCAGAAACTAGTATGATTCATCACTGTGCAAAAATGAGTTGTTACTCAAAACAGCAAGTGATCTGATCTATGTAGTTGTGTGTTTCACTATCATTAGATTATTCCAGTAAATACTTGCTGAAAATGTGAAGTAAGACGAAAGCGAAGTAGACTCTGTCTCCTAAATTGCATTTAAAAACATGTGTTTGCAAGGGGGGACACCTTTATAAGATGTTACGCTATTGAGTCTTTGAAGCTTCGTTGTTCTAGCAGTTGAAATGATTTATTTTTGCCAGAAGACTAGAATGTGAGAGTTAATAAATGCTCTGAAATACTTTATCATTTCTCTTGCTGTAAGCAATCCGGTTTGACTAGTCACATGAGATGTAAATTGTGTTTCTTTTGTAAACGTAGAAGTTTCTGGACATGGACAATTGGATATTTTCAGGGTCCTAGGTTGTAATAGCTAATTAAATCAAGGAGTAAAATAATCCCTTTCATTTGAATCAGTTTCTTAGTTAAAGAACAGCAAGCACCCAAGAATCCTCACCAAGGACCCAACAAAAAAAAAAAAAATTCCCCCAAAAGGGAAAAAAAAAAAACCAACAGTTTTTTGACTGGTGACTTAAACATTGTGATTATGTGTGAGAGTGCTCCTAATACTCAGAAGTGCTCTCTTGCTTTTAACACTTGAGGTCCTGCTGTTGGAGTGAATTTGCAGAGAATTTCTGTCTCCTTTAGGTAGTCTGGAGATGAGAACAGTATGTTAGTTAACGGACCATAATTCTCAGCTTTCTTAATTGTGACTAAGCAGTAAGATATTAAAACATGCTACAAAGCTAATGGCATACAAATACTCTAAAAATATCTTGACTGTTTCCTTACAAAAAGCTCTGAGGCTAATTCTAAATTAGGCTATAAAGCTATCTAAGTGTTTGTGCTGCTCTGCCCACTGCATGGTAGTAATTTTTGCTTCTAAGTTCTTCAGCAATAAGCGGTGAATTATGTAGCATTCAAGTGGTCTGAAGTTATGGTTATACACGTAAATGTAACCATGCTGGGAAACAGTCTTGGACCCAGAAACCTAAATACTTTATTGCATTAAAATACTGGTATAGTTCCTGGCAGGTTTTCTGTCATCTACAAAATCGTGCTCCTACTAATAATTGCTGAACACTGTTTGGGGATTAGGATCAATTAAAGATGGTTTCCATTTGGGAATTTGGGTGTAACATCTTTCTTTACACACACGCAGCTTTCTGAAAGTTTCTGTTTAATAGTGTGGGTATGGCCTGCTCCTTTGTCAGGGAGATTTTCTGCTGCAGAACTGTCATAATTGCACAGCTTTACATTATAAGATATAGCTCATAATCAATTCCATGATGGAAAATTCTGCATGCAGTAAGAAACTGATGCTTTCCATTGAGGATAGTAAATGCTAAGAAATCTTCCTTGATATGCTCATTGCTTATGCAACCTGTTGGTGTCTGCCTAAATGTCTTCTGGAGAGAACAACACAGTTCTAATAATTTTCTCCGATAGAATAGGATTCATTCTACTCTGAAATACTTGCAGTATCTTTAGTTGTCTAATTTCTGTTCTGCACTGCATCCCTGGTAAAGGATGCTTCTCTAGGTCAGTTGGCTATGTGGGGAGCTTGCACTTCAGTTTAATACATACTTAAAGCTGATGTTACTGAAAAAGTCTCGTGTTTCTTGCTGTTGTCCTATGCACTGTATCCTTGTTTGGTCTGGTGCAAGAATTTGAGGGGCTGCTAGGTGAACATGAACAGGGAAATGATAGAGTTTAAAAGCAGCTTGAAGGGGAAGTATTGAAATGTATGGGGAGACTTTCCAGCTTGAAACTTGGTGACTGTGAAAACAGTTGTTAGCACTTAAAATAATGGGTGTTAAGTGAACAGGTGGAGGTGAGGTGGTTGGAATTGGAGTGCTGGTTTATAAGCATTGCAACAGCTTGTGAAGCTGGTTCCTATCTTCAATTGTTTGAATTTTGTCTAAATTAAGTGACTAAAGTAGTAGGCACTACAGATCTTGTTAGTGTTCACCTGATTGCCTCAAGGTTTTAGTTACTTGTATAATCCATATAATACTTAATATATAATGGTCTGTAAGCACTGCAGGTCTGTTAAGACTGGTTTTCTAAATATCCTGTATTTCTTTACAGCAAATTACTCATGCCCACAACACAGTATCCAACTTCAAGCGATTCCATGGCCGTTCATTTAATGACCCTTTTGTTCAGAAGGAAAAAGAAAAGCTGAGCTATGATTTGGTTCCTATGAAGAATGGTGGAGTTGGAGTAAAGGTAACTTTGCAGTGTATTGTTTTGGGGTTTATAGCTAAACTTAAAAGTCTGCATTTCAGCACATAGTCATGATAATATAGGTTTCATTTAATTATTAAAGGCTTTCTCTTAACATTTTTGTATGAATAGACAGCTTCATCTTTAAATAGAGGATGTTAACTATCAAATAAAGGTTCATTTACAAGGACTTGCTGAAATGTGAGTTTCCCTGTTGGCAAATGGCACATTCAGCTCAAATACCCCAGCAGAAAACCTGAAGATAATTACGAGGTCATATGCTTTTACTTCAAAGCATGAACCTTTCACTTTTGTGTTGAATGCGTTCCAACAGTCTAATGTGGTTACAAATTTCATATAAAGTAGGAGGAACTCTTCTTTAGAATAATTGCTATACGTGAGTGACATGTTTGTCTTTATTGGACTGGTATAAATTGCTTGCAGGAGATGTTCAAAACCAGTTTGTACCATACTGCAGGTTTGACTCTTGCTTATATGTTAAGGATTTTGTTGACACGATGTCTGCTTTACCTAGAATAGGTGTAGTTAATAACATTGTATTAATTTATGGAAGCATATAAAAATATTGATAATGAAGCCTTGCTGGCATAACAGACACTGCTGTTTCATTAATGAAGACCCTGGTTTAGGGCTGTGCATTTAATTTGCTGGTTTTCTCCATACCTTGAACTGGTGCTTCAAAAATTGAGTATAAATCAGTCCTGGGAAATGAATAGAAGAGATTATACATTAGAAAGAATGCTGACTGGAACAATAGTCAGGCTTTACAAAAGAGGAGATGCTTTTTCTTTTGTGCCTTGTGACTTCTGAGGTTAATGGATAAATTCAGATAGAAATTAATGTTTTCCTTCAATTACAATGTGTGTAGGAGTCTTTTACTGTATGAGAGTCTAGTATTGGGACAACAGTGCTACTTGGTATGTCTTCTTTGTTCTCAGGCTGCTTGGAGAACAAATTATTTTTTTTTCTCCTTAACCAGTTAAAGTTCTAAGAATTGATTCAATAGGTAACATCCAGTATGTTAAATATAGTGGCATGTTTAGAGACAGTTTTTCTATCTGAATAACTGTTTCAGTTTTAGTAACTTCCTAGCCATTTCTTTCAACCATATCATTGATACGGTTCTTTATGTTTTAAGTCTGAGAAAATAGAATTATTGCTTCTGTAGACACTCAACTGGGAAATTAAATTAAAGGTGAAGTTCTATAATGAAATAATTAAGAATGTCATGATTGGTAGAGTATTAGTCAGCAGTGTATCAAAGAACATTAAATGTAAGTAATTTTTTCCTCTAGTTGAAATAGTTTACTTGCTTTACCTATTTCTTCTATGCAGGTCATGTACATGGATGAGGAGCATATCTTCAGTGTGGAACAGATTTCAGCTATGTTACTAACTAAATTAAAAGAGACTGCAGAGAGTAACTTGAAAAAGCCAGTAACAGACTGTGTTATTTCTGTAAGTAAGTGTAGTGAGTAGGAGCATTGTGTTTTAACCTCAGCTACTGAGGGCATTTTGTTTCTATTTGTGTAGAGTGAAAAGGAATGCTGCATAAGTACTTACAAAGGGATTAATGCTAACTAGCTTTAGAGCTTTTGACTTCAAGAAATCCCAGGCCCCCTTCCATATTGCAGACCCTGACACACTTCATGGCCTCATTGTCTTGGAGCTATCTGAACTTTTTGACCTAGAACATTTGTGAATCAAGTACATATCATTTTGCTGCTGCTTAATTCCATGACCAGTTACACTAACTTACTCATTAAATATACCTTTGCTTATCAACATTTGCTCTCTGGCAACTGAAAGCCATAATTTCTGTCTTATTTGTGTTCATCCTTTCAGTAAGTTGTTTGGTGTTTTGTTTTGTATTTCAATTTATCACTGTACAGAAAATTGCCTCGACCAAAGAGAAGTCATTCCATTGCAAAGCCTGAGTATAAAATAACTTCTGTCTGTGTTCTCAATGACTTTGTACAAGTCTGTGTCATGTTTCATCTAGGAGTATTTAGTTCTGTTATTATTAGAAGATCTTGTTCTCCAGTCAATACCTGGAAAGTTAGTGTCTTCTAATGTAGTTTCTGCCCCTGAGGACAGCAGAGATCACCATCCAAAGTCAGTGCTAGAGATCTGTAGCAAATTTTCAACATACTCCTTCAGAATCTCTTACCATTTCTTGCCCAAGATAATTTTGACCAAAACAGATTGTCTTTATTTGCTATTCGTTATTTTTTGCATCTCTTGCATAATCCTGTTGTACATTTACTTTTCCCTCTTTACTGTCGTGGACAGGAGTACACTTACCAATTCTGATTGAGGTTATTCCTTGTCTCTGTTTCCATAATAATCAGGTTCATATCAGTAATGAAGGTTCCTAGTATTTGTATACAGATAACTCATTATGTTTTTCTAGTATGTGCTAATGTAAACTAACTGATGCTCATTTAATTCCATCTCAGCTTGATTGAATAAACTATTCACTATAGTAGTTGCATGTTAAAAAGAACTTGCAGTGAGCAAGTGTCTTCCTCAGAGGTGGAACAGATACAATTTTTAAATTAATACTTGCAAATAAACAATGTGTCTCGATTTCTGGAAATAACTTCTTGTTCTCACCCACTTTCTTCAGGTTCCATCATTTTTCACAGATGCTGAAAGGAGGTCCCTTCTAGATGCAGCTCAGATTGTTGGATTAAATTGTCTTAGATTAATGAATGACATGACAGCAGGTAAGTAGGGGAAAATAGCAATTTCTGCAAATGAAGGGTATGATAGAGGTTGCATTTTTAGAAAGCTCTGAGATAACTGACATAAAAAGTAAAGACATGAGACATAAATATTCAAAAAAAAAATGTTGCTCTTCACTTAATTTACAGTCTTTGATTTTAATGTCTTTTGTGTGAAGGGGCAGAAGACATGAAGCTGCAGTGATAGTTATTTCCCAGAGTACTTTAGATGTCACCACGTGCCTGGTCTGCTTATTCATTTAGTTTACTGTCCAGATTTCATGGAATAAACCTTATGATGCACAGTTGAAGGATTTAGGTACTCTTAAAGGAAGTTCCTTGATTAAACATCAACACTTTTCCAAGGCTTTTGTCAGCATGTCTGTGGTTTTAAACACATGCATATACGCAGCAATGAATCTCCTTTGCTAATCTGTTTGGAACTCTAAACACATTGTCAGAACCAGGAGTTTATTTGGTTTTGTTGTAAAACAAGCATTCTTACCCTGTCTTCCTGCATTTTTCTGTTTGCATTTGAGAGCATTTGTTTCCTGGAGGAAGGGTTGGGAGGTAGAGGTCTGTACCAGAAGACAATTACGTTTCTGCTCCTGTTGCCTATGTTATCTAGAAAAATAGGGAATAGTTTCCTTAGGAGACTGTTCCATGCAAATATATTTGGTACACAACAGCTGGATTTATGGTTCTGAATTTTATATTTTACTTCATTTTTTTTAAGGGGTAAAGCAAACTTAAATATGCATTGGTGGAGCGGTATCTTAAAAATGTTTCCCCAGAATCCATTTCAGATGAGTATCTACATGTATAGGACCTCTACTAAACGTTATTGCATCAGTAATACAATCTTTTCATTGAACACTATGTATATTCACCTAATGAAGAGCAAATCATTGCAAATGCCATAGGTGAATATTTCTGTTATCTAGCTTTAGCTTAATTCTTTGTTTATATAGCAGAGTGCTGCAGAGAATCTATGGTTTTGTGAATTTTTGAGCTGGGTAAGCGTGGACCACACAGTAGGTACACTTTGTCCCATGTGCCTGGAATTTTTCTGAGTTTACAGGTCTTGCACATCTCTACATTGGCTGTGGAGAGAGGAGGAAGTACCAATATCCAACCCTCTATTTTTAACCTTTCAATTCCATTTTCAAAATGTTTATGAAGAAAATTTGTATCCATAAAAAGTTAGTTTAGCACTCAAAAGGAAAAAAAAATTTCCAGTAATCCTTCTTATCTGATTTAGAGATGATCTCTTGTGATGAGGTGATACATGCCAACTAAAGACCTTGCCAAAAAAGTCATTGCCACTTCCTCTTTGCTTGGCAGAACACGTCAGGCCAGTCTTTGGCCATGAAAGAAACTTGAGAGTTTTTTGGGACATTGTAAGAGGGATCTTTGGAATCTTTGCCATTGGGATGAGCAGCCATCAGAAAAGCAGATAGCTCTTTCATGGCCTTAGCAGCACCAGCAGTCTTTTTCTTTTATTGTGTAGCACATAGCATTTCTAATTCTCTTTACCTTGCAAGGCTAATGAGTATTATCCACGTTTTTCTAATATTTTAGATGTAAGAATCTTTGATTATATCTTTGGGGAAGCGTTCCTGAGGTATAGTAGAGCAGAAAAGAAAAAAATAACGAAAGGCAAATTCTGCTGTGATATTTTTCTTTTTTTCTTTTTTCATAAATTTCTTTTTAGCTTGGAAACAAGGGCAGTATGTTCAGTCTGCTCAGAAATAAAAATGTGAATGAACAGACTAAGACACAATTTCAGTCAAATCTGGATCTCAAGGATGTAACAGACACACTTAATGAAATAGTTTTTGTTTTTTAATTAACCAGCTTCTAATGGCTTCTTGTGAGAGGGATTAGTGAGTGTTGCTATTGAGTTTTTATAGACCCCAGAGAATCCACACAGATGAGAAGGATTGCTCCAGCTGAAGGGGGAACATTATTAGACACCAGAATCCACAAATCTCAAGTCTCTGATCAGTGGTAAACTTTGCTGTCCTTGTTCCAGATGGTCTGGGACTACTGCTTTTGATGTGAGAGAGGGAGTTGGTGTCCCTTTATCCTGAAGTGAGAGAATGTCAGTGTGACTAAAAAGCATTACGCTTCTGAGCACATACTCCCAGCCTTATTTACTACCTTCTATAACACTCCAATTCTCTTGCCTGATAAACTCTTCAGTATATGCTGGCTGCTGCCTTGGGATTTTTTTGTCATATGCAGATGTACATTCTTGCTCATTCTATCTTGTACCAAAATCTCAACCTTTCTTACATAACCATGTAGCCTAGACTCTAGAGTTTTATTTATATCTTCATTTGCTGCATCAGCCTATTGCCTAGCTTTGACACTGCTATCCACCCAGAATCAATGCTGCTGCAGAACTGTGTTCT
This sequence comes from Megaceryle torquata, assembly GCA_024611175.1. Lineage (NCBI taxonomy): Eukaryota > Metazoa > Chordata > Aves > Coraciiformes > Cerylidae > Megaceryle > Megaceryle torquata. Next base: position 9,219 of record JANIJG010025962.1, read on the forward strand.
GTTCTTTGACTTCATCACCCTGTGTTTACAGCCCCATTCACTTCTATTTTACACTTTGAATACACTTAAAAACCTGTCCTTACCTGGTATTCTGTATAGACGGAGATACTCCCATTTTGCAGCCTCTGGTGACCTTTTATACCATTCTCAGGCAAAACCTCTGTAGCTGGGAGATACTCCTTGTAAATACAAAGCTGGGTTAGGGGGTTCGTTGTAAAGCTGATCAGTGTTTTTGATGACTATGCAAAGCAAAAATTGCTGTTAATTAGCAGATTGAAGTAGAAAACCCCTGAGCAGGATTTCGCTTCTTAGTTTTTGCATGCTTAAATGCTTGGAGAGCACATACAAGACTAAGGAAGGATGTTTTGCTTCCCAGATCCTACTACATATGTTAGTGGAATAACACACTATATGTATTAAAGAAATAACATTTCCATGTAGGTAAGACCTTGCATAGGGCTATGTCTGGATTTGTCTTGCTGCTCTTGATCCTGTATCCTAATGTTCACAGGGATGTGATGGCATGCAATTGGAGACCCAGTAGAGATTACATTGATAGTATCTGACACTTGTTTTGCAGTGGCTCTGAATTATGGCATTTATAAACAAGACCTTCCAGCTCCAGAAGAGAAGCCACGGATAGTTGTGTTTGTTGATATGGGACATTCTGCATTTCAAGTATCAGCCTGTGCGTTCAACAAAAGTAAACTAAAGGTAGTAAGATGAAATGACTGTAAAGATTTGTGACATTAGAATCAAATATCCTGTAAACTTGACTTGTCATTCTGGAATAATTTAATGCATTGGAAGTGGCAGTGAGTCAAAAGGTGAAGATTTTTATCGGTGCCCTTCATTTCATTAGGGAGCTTTCAAAGAGGGGCTGTAAATTCCTTGCGATATGCCAATGTAATACAATTGATGTGGTTTAGTTTGCTTTATCTTAATGAATGTGTGTTTGGATTACAACTGTGAATGTTTAGGATTGTCACCTTGTTACTTAGTTTTACTTCCACTGTAAGTGTAGAACAATTTTTGTCTGTGGTTGATTGAAGTACTTAAGTCTATGCATTGGAGGATGGGCTGACTTGTCCCCAACAGTTTATAAAGCAAAGCTTTGCTGATATTGTAAGACCATCTATCTGTTCTTTAGAGTGCAAGACTAAATAATTATGTTCTTTCAAACCAGGTACTTGGGACAGCATTTGACCCTTTCTTAGGTGGTAGGAGCTTTGATGGAAAGCTTGTAGATTACTTTTGTGCGGAAATAAAATCAAAGTACAAACTGGATCCAAAAGCAAAAGTTCGAGCTCTTCTTCGTCTGTATCAGGAATGTGAGAAGCTGAAGAAACTAATGAGTTCAAATAGCACGGACATTCCCTTAAATATTGAATGTTTCATGAATGATACTGATGTATCTGGAAAAATGAACAGGTGAGTTCTGCACAAGACAGGCAGGTACTTCGGTCACTGTATTTTTTTTAACCAAGTGTTTCTTTCCATGTTTGAAAAAAACTTACTGTGCTAAAATTAAGTGCAAGTGCTGAACAGCTGCAGCATTTTTGTAATGCTAGAATGCCTAAGGCTGTGAAATGTAGTGTTTCAACTACCTAAGCAATGTTTCAGTGTAATAATGTCTAAGAAGCTTGGATTCTTTTTGTAGAATGACACGTTCATAAAACCATGAGTTGATGCATGCAAACCAGACCCGGGGGGATTGGCTGCATATTTAAGCCTCCTGCATATTTTAGGTAACTTAAAGCCTATACTGCTCTTAAGATGGCAACGATTGAAGGTTTTGTCCCTCCTACCCCACCCCCATTTTTACTGTATTGTGGATGTTGACAGAGAAATGGAGGGCAGAAATGGTGCTTAGGGGGCTGGCTTGATTATAGCTGAAGTGTAAGAATCTGGGTGTGTCTACTTCTTGCACATGCTCACAGGCACAACTTAATTTGTAGCTGTTGTTAGTCCAGTTAACTACTGCCAAGTGTGTGGTGTTTTGTTTTCCTTCTCTCCAATATTTAGGCAACAGTTTTTAATTGTAAAGTATCAGTGTTTTCTGTATTCTTGTCTGTAACCTCTTCTGAGAGGCAAATAAATAGCACCTGGACAAACAATAACTTTATCTTAACTGCATTGATAGCAGCATAGGAAAAACCTGTAAGCAGCTGTTCATGTGCTACCTTGTTTGTGGTTGTCACTTCAGCCTGCTCGGGTTTAACTTTTAAGTCTCTTTGCAGAGTAGTTAACAAACCTGGTCATTGTCAGTTTGGAAACAAGAATACCAGGAAATCTTAATGGTGGGACAGGTGTTCTTTGGCTAATTCCATTTATTTCCTTAGGTCACAATTTGAAGAGCTGTGTGCTGACCTCCTGCAAAGGATAGAGATGCCTCTTCTTTCATTAATGGAACAAACACAATTGAAAGTGGAAGATATAACTGCTGTAGAGATTGTGGGAGGAGCAACCCGCATTCCTGCTGTGAAAGAGAGGATTGCTAAATTCTTTGGCAAGGATGTCAGTACAACACTGAATGCAGATGAAGCCATAGCTAGGGGCTGTGCTCTGCAGGTATAGTACTGGCAACATTTAATAAACTTAAAGGTACAAGCATCCAAGTATCTTTGATCTAAGAAGTGTAAAAGTGTTTGGGAGAGCCCAAAGCACTGCAAGTTACATATTCTGGTACCCAGCTTTCTATCAATGTGTAACAGACTTTTGTTCTATCTCCTTTTTTTTTTCTTCCCCATTTTTACAGTTTCCAGATAGAGAACTGTATTTTACAAGTAAAAAAAAAATCAATTTTTGCTTTAAAAAAACCCACAAAACTTACAATTCATTCTGCTTTCTGGCTTTCCTCCTTTACTTGTTCTCTTATTTAATTCTCTCTTCTTTGACTTGTGTCTTTACCCCATCTCTAACTGCTTTCCATCACTAGCAATCAGTTGTCTCTAGGGAAAGAAGCAGGGCCTGTAAAATAAACACCCCTTCTTTTAGGACTAAGTAAGGCAGAACTTCCATTCTTTACAGTTCTGGTATTCATTTAGACTGTTTCTTTTTCACAAGCAATGGTGAGAAGGCCAAAAGTCCTGCTAACCCAAAGAGTATAAACACTTCTGTACGAGACTTCTTTTTTCTTGTCATACTCCACTGAAATCAAGCAAAGTGCCTGGGACTGCTTCACTAATGTCAACATAGTTCTCCTGTTTAAAGATGGTTAGCTGTCTTGGGAGTAGGTGGAGTAGAGCAGTTAACCAACTTTAATGCATGTCTGTTTTTTGTCTAGTGTGCAATTCTTTCTCCAGCTTTTAAAGTCAGAGAATTCTCTGTGACAGATGCTACGCCATTCCCAATATCTCTGTTGTGGAACACGGAAGCAGAGGACACTGAAGGGTAAGTAGCTCAAACTACAGTTCTGTGAGCCTTTTGGCCTTCATAATTCAAGGATAATGTTCTCAGTTGCATTTAAATTAGCATCTTGCCATATATCAGAGGTGGTTGACAGTGGAGACTGTGTAAAAGTGTGTATTGTCATTTTAACCGTAACTCCTCATGTTTAAAAAAACAAAGATTAAAACATTGTGATTGAATGAGCTACCAACCAATATTTTGCCTTGTGCTGTTCCTATTTAATTGTCAGATTTTAGAATACAGAACTGACTAGAACTGCATATTCTGATCCACTTCCTTTCTGGCTTTTTATTACGCAGAGTGTTCCTAATACATCTCTAGATTCTAGTCTTAGTAGGATACATTATGCCCTATGTAAATGTCATGAGCTTACATGGATGCTACTTGTCTGTCTGAAAATAGAAGAAGCAAGGATTTAACTGCTAGCGTTTTGTAAGAGAAATTTCTTGCAGTTGCAGTATCTGAAGACTGACCTCTCTACTATTAACTGTGCCACGCATATGTGAAATGCAGTTGCTGTCTAGGTCATAAAGAGGTCTGAGTTTAACTTTTGGGAGGTCTAGAGTTCGAGAAGGATCTGTTTGTACCTTTTTCATATTCTTTGTAATTCAGCCTTAGCCTTTTCTTTTTTTGTCTTGTGTTCTGTGGAGATGCAGAACCTAATTGTTCTGTCACATGCTTTTTGAGAGCAACCTATGGGTTCATATTCTAGGTCAAGCTCTGATTTTTCTCACATTTAGGTTATTAGATGAGATCCTTCCATAGTTAGGAGACAAAACTTAGTTGGAAATTATAATCAGACTGGCATGATAGCAGACAGACCCTAGAGGAAGAATGTAAAATAAAGCTGGTTGTCTTTGTCGTGCCAAGGAATGAGTAATAATCTGGTGTCAGAGTTCTCAACTGAGTCACAAAGTAAATGAGTAAGGAATTAACAGGGCTATAATTAGCCTTTTGAGACTGAGGAAGGGTGCAAATTATGGTGTAAATTATGCTATTTCAAGCTCAGTATAATGTCTTTGCAGGAAACAAATTTTTGAGGTCTACTGGTAGTCTGTTGCTGAATTGCCACCTGCATCTAATCTTATTTGCTTCTGAGACTCAAAATTAGTAGAATAGGACAATTTCCCATTGCAGTACACAACAGTAAATTTTTTTCCTTATGATAAAGTAGTGAAGTATCTTTCTTGGAATTGCTCAGGAGGGTAAATGAGTCAAAACATGATGTTTCTCTGAAGAGTTCTGACCCTAGATCAAAGCCTTTCAGCTTAAATACTCTGCTGAAAGTGATATTTTTCCCCTCTTAATTATAGGGTTCATGAGGTCTTCAGCAGAAATCATGCAGCACCTTTCTCCAAGGTTCTTACATTCTATAGGAAAGGTCCATTTGAGTTAGAAGCATTTTATTCTGATCCTAATGGAGTCCCATATCCTGAGTCAAGAATCGGTAAGTAAATGTCCTGGAAATAGTATTTTTTGCATTGTTTGGTCTTAAATCAATTCTGTAGCTGTGTTTTGTTATGGTATGATTGTATGACATGTACATTTAGGTTTTAGTGTTAGAAGGACTCAATTTTCAATTCTCTAATTCTACAGGTAACTGAATTTGGATTTTTGTTTTATTTTCCTATCTGCTAAAGCTTCTTCATTTCATTGGAGAAATGGAGAGAACTATAGCCAAATGCCCAGGACTAGAATGGTGCTATCTCTGCAACTGATAGCTTTTTAACTTCTTTAATGTTCTTTTCTGCTTTTCACTAAAGCAAACTAGGAATACTTGAATAATATCTCCTGCATTTAAAAAACTTAACTCTTCAGTAGCTGGCTGTTTTCCCTTCTACTTTCTGGTTTTGACATAATTCTGAATAAGTTTTAATCAAGGCAGCCTGGCAGCTACAAGACTACAGTATTGATTTGAATTGTCTAGGTAACATTTTAGAAGCAGCTCTTTCATCCTTTTTGACAAATTACAACATTGACAGTGTTGACACAAAGTGTTTACAACATGGTAAGTTAGAAAAAGATTGTGATGGTAAAGACAGGCCAATTAAATAATAGTTCTTGAGTTCTAAGCATGCAATTAAGTGTTGTATGTTAGCATGTAAAATTAAGGTAAGGCTATTAGTAGCTGTCAAGTAATTGCTTAGTTTTGTTAGAATGCTCAGGTTTTTTTCAAGAGAGGTAGAAGAAATGACAAATCTTGGTTAAAACATGACAGTACAGCTGTTCTGTTGGTTAACAATGCACTTAAAATACAGTAGCTCCAGAACTGTAGTCAAAGATAAGCTTTATAAATAGTCTCAAAATGGGTGGGAGAATGTATAATGCAAAAAGCATCTCTATCATTTACCAGGTATTTTGGCTAATATGTCATGCAAAGTTACTAAAGGCTATTATCTTAACAGGAAACAGTTACTCTCTCCTCTTTGAAGCAGATTCTGTAGTTTCACTGAGAGCCACAAAGTTCAAATACTGTATGTCTTAGGAACAAGCTCAAAGTTTTATAGTTAAACATCAGACTCACCTGGAATACTGGGTCCAGTTCTGGAACCCCTGTTACAAGAGGGATATGGATGTGCTGGAGCGTGTCCAGAGAAGGGCCATGAGGATGATCAAGGGGCTGGAGCACCTGTCACATGAGGACAGACTGAGAGAGTTGGGATTGTTTGATCTTGAGAAGAGGAGGCTCTGGGGAGACCTTATTGTGGCCTTCCAGTATCTTAAGGGGGCCTACAGGAAAGCCAGGGAGTGACTTTTTAGGCTGTCAGGCAATGATAGGACTGGAGGCAATGGATGAAAACTAGAGAGAGGTTGATTCAGGTCAGACATTAGGAAGAATTTCTTCACCA